>NW_018922376.1:50586-67425 GCF_002207925.1 Prunus avium | reverse complement strand
GATTTGATTTATTGTAATTTTCTGATTCCCAAAATACCCCTACGTATTTGCAATTGTTGTTTTCTCCATTGACTGTGCTTAATATACTTTGAACATATTTGCTGCAATTCAATGTCATTAATATTCAAATGGTGTCTTTTTTTAGATAGAAAAATGGTGTTTTAAATTGGCTTAAATTTAGGAATTTTTAAGGTAAGTTTTTTTCTCTTTAAAAAAAAAATAATGTTCAGTATCTAAAAAAGTAGCATTTAGGGCCTATTGAATTTATAAAGAAACATTAAAATACCTATCTCATTTTAGCATAAAATAATATACCTATTATATAACTATTTTTTCCAACTTTTAAAAAAAAAATTATATACCTATTTTTTACATATCTTTTGTAAATATACCTATTTTTAATTTATAAAAAAATGTGCAAAAATTTCAATTACACAACATACCGATTTTTTTTTTTTGTGTGTGTGTAAATAATGTACCTATTTTTAATTTATAAAAATATTTATAGAAATTTCAATTACAAAAGTAACGGATCCTCTTTTTTATATAAATAAAGTACCTATATTATATACATATGTATAATTTTTTTATAGGTACATTATTTATTGGACATGTAATTTAGGGATTTTTTGTTTGTTTATTTTAGGGATTGACGATGTGTAGAGGGAATGCCAACCAAAATAAATGGGGTGATTGATATGCTATTAATAGGGAGTATTAATTATAATTAAGGTAGTTAATGACATGCTTGAAAATAAATTATAAATTAAGAGTGTTGCTATTTCCACTCACCTGTCCTATTTCCTCACCCACCTTATTTTCAAAATTTTAAAGACTAATTTACCCATTCATAAAATGACTTCTAAGGACTATCTAATTTTTTGACACTGTTGAGGCCCAAAAAATCCACGGCTTGGCCCAAATGAATTCCCGGCCCAGCGCAATACCTTATTGAGGAAAAACTCGACTTGGAGCACACAAAAGTCCGCCATGCACGAGTCACACTCCACGTGCCATGCCAAATAAATAATCCGTCATGCTAAGGATCACGATTAAGATTATAAAGTGCATTAGCTCTGCACATCCATGCTAATTATCCCATCAAGCATAATGATTAAAAGCGTGCCAAGCGACAGGCCATGCTAAGCGGGAAATTATTATCTCACACCCAATCACACTACAAGCTTAAGTAGGCCCAAGCCACTCAAATGCTCAGGGCTTGCTTGAGTGGGTTATGGTGTGGATGGTAACGAGTTGTCATGGGGCCCATCGATGGGTCGAGAAATGGAAGTCTCGGGTTGCTTGGGGGCCTTGGGATTCAAGCCCATTTTCTTAGGCCCAAATGTGGGTAAGCACAAGAGAGAAAATAACCCATTGTTTCAACTAGAGTAGCCCAACCAAAATAGCCCATTGCTCCAATTAGAATAAGCCAACCAAAAAGCCCAACATTTGATAGGATTATCTCATCCATTGGATAGATCATGTGGTTGTCTTAAAAAGCCCATATAATTAGAATAAAAAACAGCACAAGCCTTGGTACTCAGCTGGAAGACAATATCACGAGAGAGCATGGGGAATCCACATGTGAAAGGGCTGCTGAGAAGCTAAGGAGCAAGTTCCAAGTGAAAGCCTTCAAGAGACCAAGGGATATTGGCACGCAGGGAGGGATGCCATCCCTTGAACCAGCATGCACACCCATTTTATTTCCTTCAGTAGATTTGGCCATGGAAAGAGGAAGAAAGAGGAGGAAGAAGATAGGTGAAAATGGAAGCTCTCCTCTGAAGCAGCCGCGGGAAGAAGTATTGGGCTCCCAAAAATCTCTGATTTTGTGGGATTGGGCAGAGCTAATTTTGCCACCATGAGGTAAGTCAAGAAGGAGGAGAAGAAAGGGAGAGGAAAGCTTAGCTAGATTGGAAAGAAACCATTAGGGTTTCTTGGAGAAGAACCATTCCCAGCAGCTATAAATAGGACCCCTTCTACCCAACACAACACAACCCACAACCTTCAGAGAGCAAGCTTTCTCTCTCACTTGCAAACTCAGTAATTTTCGTGCTATCTTTACCCATTTCCCTTATTTCCCCTGTTTTGGCAGATTGATAGAAGCTTTGACAGAGTCACTGTCAAGCTGCCAGAAACTGCTAAGGTCACCCAAAACTGTTCACCATTCTTCTCCCTCTTCATCAAACCTCCTTAGAACCCCTTTCTCCTTCCATTAGAACCTATGTCTCTCATAAGAACTCAGAGCTCTCTCTAAGTGCTAAACCCATGATAATTCTTGCTCCCATGCCATAAGTCCCTCATGCCAAGTTAGAAGATTTATCTGTAATTTGTCGTTGTTTTCATTGGTGAAGGTAACCAAAGAGTTTCCTAAGGCGTCATCACCCTTTCGAGACATCTTTGGGGCTTAATTTTCGAACTCAGACACAAAGGGGACACTTGCATCAGATTGCTCTTTACAGCAGCCCAGCCCACTTGCTGCCGGAAGAAAAAAGCCCCTACAGACACATGTCCATTAACTTAACCTATACAAACAATGTTAACTTTTAATAACTAAAAAATTCTTAAAACCAAAACCAAAAACCCAAGTGTATGTTAATAATGATCTAACATTGCAGACAACTCATCAATAGGAGTATAAATGGAAGACTGTCGTTTTTTTGTTTCAACAACTAAATAATTCTTCAATTTGTTTTGTTTCTAGAGATGCCAATACAGTGGCACACAGTCTTGCATATTTTGTTATTTCATCAAGGGTGATGATTTTTCCACTCCCTTTTATTTTTTTAAATACTTTTTAATATAAAAGAGAGTGTAAGTGGACAAAAGAGGAGTGGGAACATACAATTTCCAACAAAGGGAGTGTAAGTTAACAAAAGGGGAGTGGGAAAATCAGCTCCATTTCATCAATGGACATGTTCTTATGGGATAGGGACCCTCCTGCTTTCATCAAGAACTTGTTGGTTGAGGCTGTAATCGGTTTCAATTTTATTGAAATAAATACATCGTTCCCACTAAAAAATATAGAGAATTTGTTTAAATTAATAATTAACTGGTATTTTAGGAATAATGGTGGGTGGAAAGATAGGATTGTGTTTTTTCAAATTTACATGGTGGGTGGGGATATAGGACAGGGGGGTGACACATAATGTAATTTAGTTAATAATATTAGGACAAATCTATCTCACATGGCAACCTATTCTAAATTTGGGTTATAAAGATTTAAAAATAGGTGGGTATATGATTAGGATATAATAGTTGTAAGGGTCTATATCAGAAGAACTCTTTTTCTTTCCTTCCATACATAACAGGAAAGGAATGCTCACAACTGAGCATATATTATTATTGTTTTTCAGTTTGTAAGAAATATATGAAAGGTGAGATTTGATCTCTTTGGATTTCATGTAAAGTTCTAAAGAACAAAATGAAAAGTGTGGGTGCTATGCTATGTCTTTTCTTTAGAATTGGGACAGATTAATTATTTTCATTTCATCGTTTTCTTATTCATTCTTTGTGTGCTCTTGTGTATGTCTTATATATATATATATATATATATATATGTGTGTGTGTGTGTATCAGGTTCTCATTGCTTCCATGTGTGACAAAGGAGGAAAGAAAGAGATCATTCTTGAAGAATGGAAGCATCTTACTAGAGGATCTCATTGCTTCTTGTGATGGAAAATCTAATCCTATTCGATGTTACTCTACTGCTGAGCTCATCAGAGCTACTAACAACTTTGATCCTTCTTGCATTATAGATGACTTACACTTCGACATGTACAGGGGTATTCTAGATAACCGAACAGTCATCATTAAGAAGTACAGACATAGGGACAGGGCTATTCGTGATATTATCATATCAATGCAGATGAGCACCCATAAGAATTCCTTGAAATTATTAGGCTGCTGCTTAGAGTTCGATACACCAACTTTGGTGCTTGAAAATGCAGGAAAAGGAGGTCTCAACTATGATGGGAGTTTAGTAGTGGATAATGAATTATTACCATGGAAAACTAGACTGCGTATTGCAAGGCAGCTTGCTAGTGCACTTACATACCTCCATACTGCCTTTCCAAGGCCCATCGCTCATAGGAGAGTAACATCTCGCTGCATTTTATTGGACGATGACTATGTTCCCAAACTCTTCGACTTTTCATTCTCCATAACCATTCCTCCTGACCAATTGTATGTTGAAGAAAATTTCTCAGCACGGACACCGGGGTACACGGACCCTACATACCTGAAGTATTGTCAAAGTTCAGAAAGAACTGATGTTTATAGCTTCGGTGTGCTTTTACTTGTATTCTTGACGCGAAGAGCTGCAATGACAAAACAGGGAGCAGAAATTGAACTCCTTACTACAGATTCGAAACTTGATGTTTCTGATGGACAGATTCAAATAGAGACAATTGCGGACCCTAAAATCCTTGAGGAAGTCGGGGGAGATGAGCAAGCACAACAGCAACTGCAGGATTTCCTAGCACTGTCATTGTTGTGCATCCAAGACCAAAGTGAAGCAAGGCCAGATATGATTGATGTGGCCAAAGAACTCGTACGAATTGAAAAGTCTATCTTGCCTTAGCTAGATTATGATGCTTAATTTACTTATCCGCTGCATTTGTTATGCTAAGCTCAGTCTTTCACCTGTTCAAAGGGTTGATGCTATGCTAAGCTTTTTGTATTAGAAGAATATCCATAATTATCATTATCTAATTAAATTATCTGATTATAAATACTTAATTATGTGGATTTCAACCATCAAGCAAGGACCACCTTCTGATTGATTAGATCCGTTTGAGTTTCATGTCATGTTCAAAATCAATTTAAAACCAGTAAGACGAAAATGGGCTTTTCAAGTATTTTTTTTTGGTTGACGTCGTCCATGTCGTATATAGGGCATCTGGGTACACTGACCCCGACTACCTTGCAACTGGTTACATTACCGAAAAGACTGATGTTTATAGCTTTGGTGTGCTTCTACTTGTACTCTTGACGCAAAGAGCTGCATATAGCATTCAGGCAGGAGAACTGGACATTACTGCAAATCCGAAATTTCATGTTTCTGATGGCCAGACTAAAATTCAGAAAATTGTGGATCCTAAAATATTAAAGGAGGTAGGGGAAGATGGGCATGCACAACAGCAATTGCAGGATTGTTTAGCACTTGCAGTGTCATGCATCCAAAACCAAAGTGAAGCAAGGCCAAAAATGATTCATGTGGCCAAAGAACTTGTACGAATTGAGAAGTCCATCTTCCCTTAGCTAGCTAGCTTAAATAATTTATCCATTACATTTGTTATGCCGTACCGAATTGTAGTTTGGAAGCTCAGTCCTTCATCTGGTGAGGGGTTGATGCTATTCTATCTGTATTAGAAGAATATCTACAATAATTACACTTATATAATTGAGTTATATTGTGAGAAATTATGAAGGTTTTCAAGCAAAGCACCTCTCTCTGACTTGATCCGTTTGAGTTTCACTTGTGAAGTTCAAAATGTTTTTAATACATACAATTCAACTTATTATCTGGAGGGTGTAGGAACATTAATGGGATATACTACTTTCTCCATGTGTGATCAATTTATTTCGTTCTTTGTGCCTGTGTTTGATGACCTATACATATAAATACGTATCAGGCTCTCATTGATTCCATGATTCACAGAGGAGGAAAGACCGAGATCATTCTTGAAGAATGGAAGCATGCTAGCCGAGGATCTCACTAATGGAAGCATGCTATCCGAGGATCCCATCAGGATTCAGGCCATACATCTTCTTATAGTATCAGCAAATTACTATTTTCCTTGGCATCCAAGTAATTGCAGCTGCCATATGCATCTTCTCAATTTGGACAAAGAAAAAAGAAGAAATAACTAATAATGCACTTTTAGCTCATTTTCATCCCAACCAAGGCAAAATCTAAGAAAACACAAAAAGGAAGTAAAAAGCTATAAAATGTCAAGAACTAACTCAAAATAGTGGGTGAATAACATGAAAAATCATGTGTAAAAATGAACCGAACAGAAGGCAACCTATTTTCTTTCTATTAAAGGGATTGGGGGAAGCTTCCGTGCATCTTCTTCCCAACAAATACATAAAACGGACAATTTCTGTTACACTATATGAGGTTTGGTGTAATTGCAATCAGACCTTACATGTTTCTTTTATTTCATTTATACTCCTTATGTTACTTTCTTTTATTAAAAATCTAAGTTTGACGGATGAAAAATAGAGATATATAAAAGTATTAGATTAATCTTTGAGATGTAAAATTAAAGAAAAAATCTAAAAATTTAATTAAAGAAACATTTTGAAAATCAAGATCAAGAAAATTCAATTGTGTGTCTTCCATCTGCTACTTACCGAGGAATTGTTAAAATTTGGACTATTTTGTGCTAGAAAATTTGGTATCTCCAATATCATTATTGAAGGATCTTCTCATGTTTTAGTTTGCTACTACTACATGAACGCATACCACCTAGGCGAATTTTCTCCTTAGTTTGCAATCTTACAAGTTTGTCTCATTAAGTACAAGTTACACAATCACTATATTTCACGCTCTCAAATTTTTAAGAGTCCAATCTACCGAGTATACACAAGTATCCCAGAACCAACCACCTAGCACCTATTTTCTCTTTTAAATGTGAAATAATGTTTATGGCAAGTTTTGTATCCAAAAAAGATAAATCATTTTTCTTATTTTGTTTTATTTTATTTGGCCTTTGATTGTTTGCCACAGATTTTAAAGTTAGGTGGTGTATGTGGAGTACGAACGAAGAATTAATGAGTGGTTTCTAGACATTACAACTTGGAAATTCCAACTCCCCCGAATGACTATAAATGGCCCCATGATCTCCTAGCAAACGCGTTATAAATCTGAAAAGACTCGAGTGGAGTCAAGGCAAGTCAACAGGTCTACCCTTCAGTTGGGCGCAGCTGCCATGCATCTTCCCAATTTGATTAAACAAATTACTGGTGCTTGAGCACGAAATCTGCAGCATACAGGGAGGATATATCAACAAATTACTGTTTACTTGAAATCTGCAGCAAAGAGGGAGGAGATATCAACAAATTACAGTTTACTTTGGGGCCTGTGTGCTAAACAGAGAAATTTCAAGTGTAAACAATGGCATCCAAAGCCTTGTAAGTTTTTTTTCCCGGGTTTTAATCCTCAAACAAAAATATATAGCTTTCCTTTCCTTCAGGGATTTTTTAGTAAGTCAAAATTTTCGTGCGGCTAAAGCCCAAAATTCTGTTGTAAATCAAAGTAATCCATGAATATGACGAAAGCGGCAGGACAAGTATTTTTTTTTCTTCCATCCATAAAACTGAGTATTATTATTGTTTCTCAGTTTGTAAGAAATATATGAAAGCTGAGATTTGATCTCTTTGGATTTCATGTAAAGTTCTAAAGAACAAAATGAAAGCAAAGTGTGGGTGCTATGCTATGTCTTTTCTTGAGAATCGGGATAGATTATTTATTTTCATTGCATCAATTTCTTATTCATTCCTTTGTGCGTTGTGTGCACTCTTGTGTGTGTCTATATATCAGGTTCTCAATCATTCGACGTGTAAAGCGAAAGGGGGAAAAGGGGGAAAAGGAGGAAAAGGAGGAAAGAAAGAGATCATTCTTGAAGAATGGAAGCATGTTACTAAAGGATCTAATTGCTTCTTGTGATGGAAAATCTCATCCTATTCGTTCTTACTCTGCTGCTGAGCTCATCAGAGCTACCAACAACTTTGATCCTTCTTGCTGGATAGATGGATTACACAACAAGATGTACAGGGGTATTCTAGATGACCGAACAGTTATCATTAGGAAGTACAGAGATTGGGACGACAGAGCTATTCGTGATATTATCATATCAATGCAGATGAGCACCCATAAGAATTCCTTGAAATTATTAGGCTGCTGCTTAGAGTTCGATACATCAGCTTTGGTGCTTGAAAATGCAGGAAAAGGAGGTCTCAACTATGATGGGAGTTTAGTAGTGGATAATGAATTATTACCATGGAAAACTAGACTGCGTATTGCAAAGCAGCTTGCTAGTGCACTTACATACCTACATACTGCCTTTCCAAGGCCCATCGTTCATAGGAGTATAACATCCACCCACATTTTATTGGACGATGACTATGTTCCCAAACTCTTCGACTTTTCATTCTCCATAACCATTCCTCCTAACCAATTGTATGTTCAAGAAAATTTCGCAACTTTTACAATGGGGTACCTGGACCCTGCTTACCGAGAGTCTTATCAAATTTCAGAAAAAAATGATGTTTATTGCTTTGGTGTGCTTTTACTTGTATTCTTAATGCGACGAGAAGCTGTATGTTGGACTGAGGAAGGAAATGTGGGTGAATACCTTACTGAAGATCCGAAACTTAACGTTTCTGATGGACATATTCAAATAGAGACAATTGCGGACCCTAAAATCCTTGAGGAAGTCGGGGGAGATGAGCAAGCACAACAGCAACTGCAGGATTTCCTAGCACTGGCATTGTTGTGCATCCAATACGAAAGTGAAGCAAGGCCAGATCTGATTGATGTGGCCAAAGAACTTGTAAGAATTGAGAAGTCTATCTTGCCTTAGTTCAGTCTTTCACTTGTTAAAAGAGTCGATGCTAAGCTCTCTGTATTAGAAGAATATCCATAATTATCCTTATGTAATCAAATTATCTGATTATAAATACTTAATTATGTGGATTTCAACCAGCAAGCAAGGACCACCCTCTTATTAGATCCGTTTGAGTTTCATGTCAAGTTCCAAATCAATTTAATACTACCAGTAAAACGAACTATTCAAATGTTTTTTTTATGTCGTCTATGTCGTAGATATAAGATTGTTGTTTACAAACAACATAGCATGCTTTTCCCATAATTGTTTTTATCTTCTTTCTGACTATCTTCCTAATGCGTGTGGTCCTTTCTTGATATCCCAAATCGGCAAGGGAATAGAGGGGAAGGCAACCTATTTTCTTTCTATTAAAGGAATTGGGGGAAGCTTCCGTGCATCTTCTTCCCAACAAATACATAAAACGGACAATTTCTGTTACACTATATGAGGTTTGGTGTAATTGCAATCAGACCTTACATGTTTCTTTTATTTCATTTATACTCCTTATGTTACTTTCTTTTATTAAAAATCTAAGTTTGACGGATGAAAAATAGAGATATATAAAAGTATTAGATTAATCTTTGAAATGTAAAATTAAAGAAAAAAATCTAAAAATTTAATTAAAGAAACATTTTGAAAAACAAGATCAAGAAAATTCAATTGTGTGTCTTCCATCCACTACTTACCGAGGAATTGTTAAAATTTGGACTATTTTGTGCTAGAAAATTTGGTATCTCCAATATCATTATTGAAGGATCTTCTCGTGTTTTAGTTCGTCTGCTACAACATCAACACATACCACCTTGGCGAATTTTCTCCTTAGTTTGCAATATTACAAGTTTGTCTCATCAAGTACAAGTTACACAATCACTATATCTTTCGTGAAATGTCACACTCTCTAATTTTTAAGAGCACAATCTATCGAGTACACACAAGTATCCCAGAACCAACCGCCTAGCCCCTAGTCCCCCATTGATATCTTTAATTCTTTTCTCTTTTAAATGTGAAATAATTTTTATGACATTTTTTGTATCTGAAAAAGATAAATCTTTTTTATTTTTTATTTTGTTTTGTTTTGTTTTGTAAGATGCAAACGACCGCATTTGGCCTTTGACTGTTTGTCATAGATTTTAAAGTTAGGCGGTGTATGTGGAATTAATTAAATCTGTGGCATCTGTCCGTAATTACACTAAACCTCAAGGACCGTGACAATACAAATTTTTGGGTTCCACTGCACGTTATTTTCTACTATTCATTATTAGATGACTATTGTCCTTAGGACTCTATCTTGTATTTACGTTTATCCCATGTGGGATTCCTCTTGCTTATCTGACTACATTGTATTCTTATCATACTTGATATAGGACTCTATCTGTAATACTATATAAATCAATACAATCTGCCCTCATGATAATTGAGGCTTTACCCCATACGTTGCAATTGACTTACAGTCTGAATTTTTTTCTTCTCTCTATATCTTTTCCCCATGGCCTCTTCTTCTGATTCCGCTGCTGCTTTTCCCTCTGTCTCTCAAGCTATTCATATCAAGCTTGATCGCAATAACTATCCCCTTTGGTTGGCTCAGATTCTCCCTCTCCTCAAGAGTCGCAATCTAATGTCCTTCGTCAACGGTGCTGCCGTCACTCCTTCTCCTTTTCTTACGGATGACAAGGGCAAGCTTACTGATGCCATTAATCCTTCTTATGATTCTTGGATTCAACAAGACCCAATTGGTTTTATCCTGGATCAATGGTTCTCTTAGTTCTACGGTTCTCGCCACCGTCACTCGTTTTACTACTGCTCGTTCTACTTGGGTGGCTCTTGAAAACAGATTCACCTCTCCAAATCAAAATCGGATTTTGCAGCTTCGTAGTGCACTCTTTCATACTGCTCGTGGTGAATCCTCCATTGCTGATTACTTGGACAAGGTCAATGCTATTGTCGACAACCTCCCTTTATCTGGTTCTCCTCTTCCTGACTCCGATCTTCTTGCTGTCATTATGAATAATGTTGGGCCCTTATATGAGTCTACTGTTGCATCTGCTCAAGCCCGTGAGACCCCTATTACCTATGTTGATCTTGAGGCTCTCTTGCTCTCTGCTGAACAACGCCATCTTGCGCTCCATGCTCCTGCCCGTGATGGTCCTGCCACTGCGATGGTTGCTGCCCATGGTCGTGCTCATTCTCGTGGTCGCGGTTGCGGTAGTGGCCGCTTTTCTTTTTGTGGCGGTCATTCTGGTGGTTCTGCTCCATGGTATGGTTCTTCCTCTGCGACTAGACATCCTGGGTTTCGCAGCTCTTCCTCTTCTCATGGTTCTGGTTGTGCTTCTTATTCTTCTCATGGTGGCTCCACTTCGCAGCCTGGTGTTTTGGGTCCTCCTCCTGCGGCTGCTGCTGGTTTTTCCTCACCTTCTCCTCCCTTTTCTGGTTCACGTATTCAGTGCCAAATTTGTGGACGTTATGGGCATTCTGCTTTGGATTGCTATAATCGTCTCAACTTGTCGTATGAAGGTCGGGTGCCTCCTCCACGCCTTACTGCCATGACTGCTCAACAATCCTCGTCTCCTCGTCCTCCTAATTGGGTTGTGGATACCGGGGCCAACTCTCATATTACCAATGATCTGAGTAACTTGTCTATTTCTCGAGAATATCATGGCCATGATTCTGTTGATGGTGTGCTTGGTGGAACAGGTTTGCCTATCACCCATATTGGCTCCTCTAGTCTTCCTCTTAACAACAATATTTTTTCTCTTACTGATATCCTTCACTGCCCTATTGTTTCTTGTAATTTGTTGTCCGTCAATAAATTTTCACGGGATAATAACTGTTTCTTCACGTTTTATCCCAATCATTTTTTGGTACAGGATTTGCAGACGGGGAAGACTCTTTTCAAGGGCACAAGTAATCTTGGTCTCTACTCTCTCCCATCTAGCATGTCATCTCATGGTCATATTGCATATCTTGGTGTTCGTGTTACTGGTCCTGTTTGGCATTCGCTCCTTGGTCATCCTTCGTCTCCTATTTTAAAATTTTTATTGTCTGCAAATAAGTTGTCTATTGATGGCACTAAGACTTTTAATAATTTTACTTGTCATTCTTGTCCTTTAGGAAAATGTGTTAAGCTACTGTTTCAATCTTCTTTGTCTGTTACGCATGCTCCTCTTGCACTCATTCACTCTGATGTATGGAGTTCGTCTAATAAATCAGTTTCAGGATTTCAATATTATGTTCTTTTCGTTGATAATTTTTCTCACTACTCATGGATATTTCCTATGCGCTTGAAATCTGAGGTTTTCTCTTTGTTTGTTAAATTTAAGACACTTGTTGAGAATTTATTTTCTACAAAAATTAAAGCTCTTCAAACTGATGGGGGTGGTGAATATACTAGTCGTATTTTTCATAATTTTTTGGTTACTCATGGTATTGACCATCGCATTTCTTGTCCCCATCACCCTGAACAAAATGGTTTGGCAGAATGGAAACATCGTCATATTGTTGACACTGGGCTTACCTTGTTGGCCCATGCTTCTATGCCTCTTGCCTATTGGGCTTAGGCCATGCATACTGATGTGTATTTAATTAATCGTCTTCCTTCTAAGGTTTTGGGTCTTCAGTCTCCATATCAAATTCTTTTTCATAAGGAACCTAACTTTGCTTTTCTTAAAATTTTTGGGTGTGCATGTTTTCCATATCTTCGACCTTACAATACTAATAAACTTCACTTTCGATCTGTTAAGTGTGTCTTTTTGGGCTATTCATTAGATCATAAAGGTTATTGTTGTTTAAACTTGACCACTAATAGAGTCTTTTTATCACGCCATGTTATTTTTGATGAACATTGCTTCCCCTTTCAAGAGACCAAGGGCTCTCATGCCTCAATTTCTTCTTCCTCTTTTGTGGATTCTGCACCACTTTTACAAATTTTTGGGTCTCTTCCAAACCAACAAGCTGCCTTGCAGCCCCATGGCCACAAAATTGTCACGCCCCCCTCTCCTAATCCATCCTCTCCCTTGCCAACCCACATATCCTCCAGCCCACACTTATCTTCTCCCTTGCCCAATGCCACCAATAATCCCACAGCCGTTGCCTCCCAAACAACCCAACCCTCTCCACCTAGTTCTCTCCAAGTTTACCGTCGCACCCCACATAGGACTGTCCTCACTTTTCCCTCTCCTGACCCAGAACCTGTTTTACCAAGTTCCTCAAGACACTCATCACCTTCGGCTACTTCTCGGGTAAGACCTTCTACTACTCATTCTATGGTGACTCGTGCTAAAATTAGTGTTCGTAAGCCCAATCCTAAATATGCAAATCATGCTTTCTTTGCCTCTACTAATGATCTTGTTGAGCCCACTTGTTTCAGTCAGGCTAATAAATTTCAGGAATGGCGCACCGCTATGGGAGAAGAATTTAATGCTCTTCAACGAGCCGGTACTTGGGTCCTTGTTCCTCCAAAGCCCACCTTGAATGTTTTGCCAAATAAGTGGGTGTTTCGCATCAAACGAAATTCCGATGGCTCTGTTCAACGTTACAAGGCCCGTTTACTGGCTAATGGTTTTCATCAGCAAGAAGGGTTGGATTATGGCGAGACGTTTAGCCCAGTTGTGAATCATTCCACCATCCATCTTATCTTAGCCTTATCTGTTCAATTTCAGTGGCCCATTCGTTAGTTGGACGTTCAGAATGCTTTCCTCCACGGCTATCTAGATGAGGAGGTTTATATGCGTCAGCCCACTGGGTTCATTGACCCCCAATTTCCTGACCATGTTTGTCATCTTAAGCGTTCTCTCTATGGGCTCAAACAAGCCCCTCGGGCCTGGTTTAAATGTTTCTCCACTCATTTGGAAGATTTGGGCTTCACTGCTTCCACGGCCGACTCTTCGTTATTCATCTATCTTAACGGATCCATTCGCGTTTATTTATTAATTTATGTTGATGACATTTTAATTACAGGCAATGACCCAACCCACATCTCCACACTCATTCAAGACTTGAGCCGTCTCTTCTCTATGAAGGACCTCGGGCATGTTCATTATTTTCTGGGCATGGAAATTCTTCGCACTCCTAATGGGCTTTCTCTCACTCAATCCAAGTATATAAAGGACTTGTTGACGCGCACAAAGATGCAGGACGCCAAGCATATTTCATGTCCTGTTGCTAGTGGATGTCGTCTTAGCCTCCATGATGGTGTTGTTGAAGATAAATGTGAACCTCCCAACACAATTTCACCACCACTATTTAGATAATAGGGTTTTATTATTTTAGGTTCGACCCATTCGAGATGCAAGTCTCTTAATTACAATCCCTCGCTTCAAGGGAAAACCCTTTGATTCCATCATAAAGAAACAGAACGTGTGTGTTTGGTTTTGCGGCTGCTCCCAAGTCCAACCGCAAGGTGCCTACGTATCCCTCGCGGGAATCAAGCCACATGTAGTTCAAAGAATTGCAATGAATGAATGACTCATTGCAAAAGGAAAAATTTGTATGAATTTGATTGAGAAAGTGTTTGAGTGAATTTAGCTGAATAAACCAGGGATTCGATTTTGATGTGTGTTTGGGGTGAATTTGGTTAAGAATAACCAGGGATTCTGTTTGGATTTGAGATTTGGGCGGTTGCATCTAGATTGAATCTCTAGATTGCCTGCGTACCCTTTTGAAGGGATCAAACCAACGTAGTTCGGAAAAGATTGTTTAATTTGCGTGGTTTTGTGCCACTTGGGATTTTGGTGTGGTTTTGTACCACTTGGGATTTTGGCGTGGTTTTGTACCACATGGGATTTTGGCGTGGTTTTGGTACCACTTGGGATTTTGGCGTGGTTTCGTACCACTTGGGATTTGATGTGGATGCGGTTGCGTCTATTGGGATACTAGACTGCCTACGTACCCTTGATGGGATCAAACCGGCGTAGTTCCAAAATGATTTGTATGGAGATTTGATTGGTGGGAATTTGGTTGCGATTGCGTCTATTGGTATGCTAGACTGCCTACGTACTCTTGATGGGATCAAACCGGCATAGTTCGAAAAATATTGTATGGAAATTTTCATAGGTAGATGACCTATTTGGAAAATTGGAAATTAATGGGTAAGTGTGGCCCACTAATTGAGAATTTGTGTCTTTGAGACAATTTGGAGATTTTCATAAGTATATGACCTATGGGAAAAATTGGAAATTAATGGGTAAGTGTGGCCCACTAATTGAGAATTTGTGTCTTTGAGACAATTTGGAGATCTTCATAGGTATATGACCTATGGGAAAAATTGGAAATTAATGGGTAAGTGTGGCCTACTAATTGAGAATTTGTGTTTGAGAGATTTGAATTTAATCTCGATGGAATTTGCATGGGTTGATGACCCATGAGAAAATTCGGAATGGTTTTGTACCATTGTTCTTTTTGTCAATGTCCAAGAACAATAATGAGCAATTTTGATTAGCCCACTAATTTTCCAAAATTGACATTTGCATTTGGGATTTGGTGTGGTTTTGTACCACTTGGTCTTCACTTGGCGATTTGGGAATTAATGGGACCCTTTTTATTTGATCCCATTAATCCATAATTTGTGAATTTGAGACTTTGTACCAATTATTCACCAATTGGAATTTTTTAATGACCAAGCCCGTTGTATTTGAGAATTGAGGCAGATAAACCTGAATGCCATAAGCATTTTATCGAGCCTTCGTGCCTTTGCTGCCATTTTGCTTAGCTTGGTGCTGCAAGTAGTGACCTTGCGTCTTCGTCCCTTGGAATACAAAGGAGCACAAGTGCCTGGACACTTTGCTTTCATTTGTTGCAGACACCAAAAGTGACGTGAGGGACTTGAAATAGCCTCGGTTTCAAACCTTCATATTGTCTTCCATCTGTGTGAAGCTCAATGCTTGTTTTATATTGTAAAACATATTCCTTGTGGCTTGATTTTCCCTTCCGCTTGTCCTTGGCATGGGGCCTTTTGCTTCTCCATGAAGCAAAAGAAAAGTATTGTATCTCCTCGATTTATCTTATTTTTCCATAGTTCTGCTCCTTCCTATTTAGAAGCTTGATAGCTTGAACTGTGGAGGATGAACTTAGAGAAATCTGCACTTCCCTTGGATTGGTTAGCTTGAGTTTGCACCCA
Source organism: Prunus avium (assembly GCF_002207925.1). The sequence continues at coordinate 51,702 of NW_018922376.1, read as the reverse complement.
AACTTTGTGTATTTAGATTGATGCAGCTGGCAGCTTTGGGTTTGTTAGCTTTTGTCAAACTTGCCAATTCCTTCTTGAGATATTTAGTCAAATACCCATTCTTAGCACTAAAACTATAAATAAACCCTACACCATTTAATTTCTATAAACAAACCCAAAAAATGACAATTAGCCTTATTGAATTTAATTTTGATTATTAAATTACTTTGATGCCCTATTGAGTGTTTTGGACTTTTTTATATGTTTTGGGGTTGGGTTTGTTTTAAGAAATCAATGGCAATTTTGCAATTTAAAAGAAGTTAAAAACCGTTTTGTTATTTTGTAAATGGACTTTGGGTGTGTTTCTAAAGTCCATTTCATATAGGGTATTTTTATAATTTGGGCTCCTATATTGGGTATAATAGCGAATCTCCCTTCTTTCTTCTCTGGTCTCTTGCATACGACTTGTTGGAGGGGATAAGAATTTGGCAAAAACACATGTTGCATCGAACCTTTTTTGTTTCTCCTTGTTTGTAACAATCAAAGAGAACCCAATATCAAATTTTCTTTGATAGCCAATCAGCCATATGGCCCGTTTTCTTCCCAGTCAAGAGAGAGGTCATTCGACATGTGGCCTTCCTTTTTAATTCTTTTTAACCTATAGGCTCTTCCCATTATTGTTTGTAACAAATCAATTTTGGGATGCCATATTTGAGAACGTCGCAGAGGCACAACGTCATGGACCACGCAAACCATCTCCCCAGCTGCAGAATTTTTCCTATTTGTATCCAAGATTGTTTTCGGGGTGCAAAACCCGATACTTTGATTTCAAGGTTTAATACCCAACGACGGACTTTGCATCCAAAGAATTTCTGGGTTTCTCACCCATGGATTTGTATTAAAATATTTTCGGGGTTACTCACCCATGGATTTGCATCCAAAATAAATTTCAGGATTTCTCACCTAATAATGGATTTCGTATCCAATGATATTTCGGGGTTTCTCACCCATGGATTTCTCATCCCAAATAAATTTCAGGGTTTCTCACCCAATAATGGATTTCGTATCCAATGATATTTCAGAGTTGCTCACCCATTGTTATCCCAAATAAATTTCAGGGTTTCTCACCCAATAATG
>NW_018922376.1:6977-40460 GCF_002207925.1 Prunus avium | reverse complement strand
TGACTTGATGAAGGGTTTTGGAAACAAATTGGAGGTTTGATTGCGAACCAAAATTAATAAGAATTTTAATATCAATTGAATATCAGGCAATTAGAAGGTATGCAGCAAATTGTAAACAAAACTGGTAAGAAGAAGAGTCTGGGTCAAACTATGAGTAAAATATACCCAAATTTCTATTAAGGTTTATGTTGGAATAAACTACCAACAATTGTTTGTGTGCTCTGATTTTCCAGTATGTTTGGTGCTTAGTATTCAGTCTCTCATTATGTTCATCCTATGCCTCTTGTATACTCATAAATATATCATATATAATGTAGTTTAGTTTTCAATACTGAGAGAGTACTACTTGGGATTGTCGATCTGTCTTGCTTCAGACTTCACTGAGAAAGAGGTGAATGAATTGATGCAAGCTGGTGCTATCTCTGTTGGTCTTGGCCCACATCGATTACGGGTTGAAACTGCAACTGTGGCTCTTCTGGCAACTCTCATGTTGTGGTCTGATTCTCAAAAAACATGCGATACTTGATCTCACTCTCAAGGCAAGTGTTCTTTAGTCATCTCTTGGATAAGGCTGAACTACATTACTTTTTGTGTACCACTTACTTTTGGTCAATTGTAGATGACTGTTTGTTTCACCAATGCTGTTGTTGTTGACCATATGAAGGTTAATTTTAACGAGGGATTTGAGCACTGTAATTTAAGCCAATTTCTAGAGCACAGAGTTCTCTCAAATCAAACCTTTTTACAGAGCACTGTAATTTTAGCCAATTTTCAGACTGCTTTCTAACCATATTGATATGGCTGTAGTTTTAAGAATTTTGAACTTAAAATGAAACATGTGGTACTTGAAAGCAGGGTAGGTGTTTCAGCCGCTGGGGGAATTCCCGAAAGAGTTAGTTGGTGCCGCCCTGAAAAAATTTGTTGGTTCAGGGCTTGTAGGAAATGTCGAAACTTGAAAGAATGTATGGTGGATTTAGGTTGTGCACGAAAAAGTAAGTAAATAGCTGAAACAAAGATGTATCAAGATTACAGCACTTGTTTGTTTTCCCTTTTCCTCCTCTGGCTTACAACGTGCGTCCTCTCATTTTCTCATCAACTTTCCTACAGTGTCATTTCACGCCATTTTTGTCCAATTATATTCGATTAATGATTAGAACTTATCCAAAAAACAACTGATTCTCAACTCTCATGAAGTATGGTCTGGTTCTCAAAAAACAATTGATCCTTAATCTCAAAAAACACCGTGTTATAGTACGAGTAGAATAAGTGTAACATGTACATCATGTGATGGTGTTATTGTTCGATAAAAGTTAATCGGATGCAATACAAGTTAACTCATGATTTCAACACGCGTGGGATTCTAGATTGGGTAGTCAAACTCCCACTCAAACTATTTGATTGACTTGTAAATTGTGCCGACTAGAAAATCTGTGTGATTCATATAAGCAAATGAAGTCTCGTAGCATTTTTCCTCTCTGTCTTCCTTTTTGTCATCATTTCTAATCAAAAGCTCCACAGTGTAATGAATGAGGATTGATATAAGGTCCTCCATGTCAAAAAAATTGGCTAAGAAGAGTTGCCAAATTTGTTTGTGCAGAGAATTCAAAATGTCAACTTCAGAAGTTAAAACATACAAACAAGGATTTGTTTTGTAGTCTAAATTCTGGCAGGCGGCCTTTCTCATTCATTAGGAAGAAGAGGGTGCCGTGCAGGTTGATGCGCGCATGATTGAAAATGGATTGCTCCTCAGACTTATATAACTAGAGTCCACGGTCAACAAAGTCCCCTTTCATGTCTCATTTCCCAGTCATAGCATGCATCTTCTCTTCCATTTCCAATACTTATAATCACTTGAAAAACTACACGTATGATTTATTTAGTTGAATTTATAGATAGAACCTCCACTCAATGCAATTTTGGTGATGTTTAATCTTTACAATTATGATTAATTAACGACATATTGAATGAATGTTTTTACAATTCTATTAAAAAATATATATATATAATTGCACGTCACACTCCAAATCGAACTGTAACCTATTCTAATCCGATTTTTTTTTTCTCTAATTCTTGAGTTCACACCTTTGACTAGTCTCATGGATTTAACACATATAAATGCTGTATTCATATCCTACCATAAAGTGGTAATTTGAGGAAGGCTTTGAACTTTTATTTATTTTTATAAAAAGAATGTGGAGGGTTTTGAATTGAGAATTTAATTGTAGATAAAAACTGTTCTCCGACGACTTTATGGACCAACTAATTTTTTCCTACGAAAAGCGTGCCACATTAAGTGCCCACGCTGCTGAGCTATTCTCTGAGACTCGGAGACTACAACGTTTCATACACTAAAGTACGAAAATAACCCCAGTTGATTGACTAAATAACACGACAACCACCATGTATAATTTAAATTTATGATTTTTTCATATTCCCATAGAAAAACGTTGCTGTGATCCTCTGAGTCTGACCGCACTCGTCATCAAATCATGGCAAATGAGATCGTTGGAAATGTGTCTCAGTCCATAATCTTTGACTTATATGTATTATAACAAATTAGAATAAGTTTCAAACTATGTCACGCATTGAAAATGAGCAAGTATAAAATTAAGATTAAAAAAATGTTACTTTGTCTTATTGTAGTTTTTTTTTTCTTCATTTCAAACTTGAATTCAATTTTAGAAAACCAGATATGATACACAAAAGACAGGATTGAAATTGTATTTAAGTATGAACAAAGTGCGTGTTGTTTCGTTTGACAAAAGTGAAGAAAAAAAGAGAGAAAAATGTTGTCGAATTACGAATTCCAAAATGGGCTACGCCTCATGTACATATCACTCTCAAAACCAATCAACAAACGTAGTCTAAAAGGAGAGATGATGGAAAATGTTTCAAGTTTGAATTATTGAGAAAAATAAAGAAGAAGAGAAAGCAAGAATGGCAAATTGGTGATTATCTCTAAAACCAAGACCTTCTCAATTCCACCCATCAAACTTGACTAAATATAAACCTATAGTTTTGTACCAGAACACAAACACCAGTAAAACCCAAGAGCACAAAACGCATCCGAGCCAACAAGAAGATCTTCTCTTCTTCTCTAGATCTCCATTGGGTTCTCTCACTCATTATCAAAAGAGCACTATAATTAACTATTAATCATAATTAAGGGTCATAGTGAAGATGACGAACCAGTTGGAGAATCTGGTGGAGTCAATCAAATCAAAAGTACGAGCCCTGAAGAAAAACTCAAAGAAGAAGCCATACATAAAGATGGACAAGAGCTCAAGTGTCAAGGTAGAGATCCGCAGCAAAAAGGCTCGCAAGCTCATCGACAAAACCCTCAAGGCTGCCGATCGTCTTGGCAAGCGTCCCATTCCTTGATAAATTTATGTACATTTTCTGTCTGCCCATGTATTTATGTAAATCTGTAATGGCATAGTTAGCAAGGTAGGCTGATGGATGAAAAGGGTTTCTCTCTGCTTTCTTCATTTTCTCTTCTGTTGTTTTTCTTTTGGCTGCCGATTCTGTGTTTTGGGTCAAGCTTTGTAACCGCTTCGGAATATTGCCTTCAAAGCAACAATGAACAATCCTTTTTCTAGGTTTCTTCTTTTATGGGATGTAAGAACTTTTACATCTTTGTATGTGTAATGTTTTGTGAAAGTGGATTAAAACTAGAAACATGGTTGTTTTTCAGTAATGCTAATGTCTGAGTTCATTTGTACTTTAAGCTTTCAGCTCGAGTGTGAAAGATAATGTGAGTTGAAATGAATCCAAACAAGGAAAAACGCAAAAAAAAGAAAAGAAAAATAAATGGGAGGAGTGAATAATATTTCCATTACTGAAGCTTGGTTTGGATTTTGTAACCATGTATTAGGTCAATATATCCTAATTAATCCTCTTCTCTTGCCTTCAAAATATAATGAATACATATTACTGGCCATTTTTTGTCAAAACCAAATCGAACCAAACCAAAGAGATTTTTTTGTGTTGTTTTCTATTCCGAGGAAAAACCGAACCAAATCCGACTGTGCCCACTTCTAATATTACCCTAACCCCATTGAGTGAATCTATGAGGAAAACCATGTAGTCGAAAGAAGACAAAGAAAAACCCAACAAAATCACACGTGAGCAGTTTGCTCCACTAGAAAATCGATTTGGAAGGATGTTGTGGACATGAAATAAATAAAAATTCTTCCAATCGAGAAGAGATCATAAATCTTGCTTTGCTCTTAACAATGTTTACCTTGGCCAACACTGAAGCTACCTAACATTTTCAAACATTTAAAAAAATTTCAATATAGTTTTAACAAAACAAAACAAATAAATAAAAAATAAAAAAGAAAGGGAAAGTTCAACATAGGGATTCAAGCTTCCCAGAAATGATTGATTTGGGGTTATCATTAGAGAAGAGAGAAAGAGCAGTCTTTTCCATGGCCACAAAGTCAAACTGTTTTAATTTATTAGACCGACAAATGAATTTTGTTATGAGCCCCAACAAAGTCACATGTATCATTAAGTTAAAGCAACATATAACGACTTCTGATCAATTATTTATTTGTATGTCAAAGTCATAGGAATTCTGGTTCAAAAGATCATTAGATAATAACAACATGGCCAGGCGTGGTGTTATTTTTATATGCGGGATAGTATAATTATCATCTTGTTTGTCTAATTTAAAAGTACAATGAAATTTAAATATGGAATTTAAGGTTTATCATTATAAAAACAAGATGAGTTTTTAGGTCTAATGGTCCTTGAATTTTGACATGATTTACATTTTTGTCTCTCAATTTCCAAAATCGGTCCCGTGGTTCTTCAACTTCAGTTTTATTAGGACAAATGCCACACCCACTCCCCCACCGCTGCGACTCTCTCCACACCAATCGAGGAAGGATATATTTCCCTTCCCCCAATATAACAAAGTCATCCGATACCGAGCCAATTATTTCACCACCTCGGCAACAACTGATGACGCTCCCACAAACCACACCCCAAAGGCGGAAGCACCTAGGGACCAGTGCAGTCTCAGGCCTCCACTCAACTTTTTTTTTATAAAATTTTTAAATGTAATATATTTTGCTGTTATTGAATAATCTATATTAATTAATATGTTTATAGCTCTTATTATGATATATTTACCCTTTTACAAAATTCGATAAAAACCTAACCCCATTTCCTCCTTTCATGGAGAATACACAAGCACTAGAGCAGACTCCAATGGGTGGGATACTAAACAGATAGCTTATGTCTCTTGCAGGAATCCTTGGCGAGAAATTTCGAAAGGGTATAATTCTTTCTTTAAATGCTGCAAATTTTCTGCTGGAAATGGGGAGAAAATCATATTTTGGGAGGACCTTTTGGGCATCGGGTTCAGGGCAGTTCGAGGATTATCACTACTCTATCATCTTGAGAGTCATGGCGGCAGTCTTAAGATGATTTTACCTAGTTTTGTTTTCTTCTTATAGTTTTATTTTCAGACTTAGTAGGCTAGATTCTCTTTATTTTAGATGTTCTGGAGCTTTCCTATTATTGTTTGATCGAGGATTTCTCCCTCTTGATTATCAATACAAACGTTTCGATTCAAAAAAAAAAATATATATATATATCACACAGAGTGGATAAGTTATGTGTTTTGTGCCAATGAAGAGAGCAAGAAAGTCTTCTTAGCCAAGAAAACACAAGAGAGAGTAAGAAAGTTTTGATGCAAAATGGCCAAAACCTGTCTCAACAAAGGGAGAGCCAGTATGGGACACGGTTCAGAAGAACAAACACACATGCATCAGAAAGAAAAAAGAAAAAGAAAAGAAAGACATGCCCAAAAATACAATTCAGCGCTGCCGAAATTCATTGATGAATCATGGTTCCAAATAGACTATCTCTGAATGCACCGAGGCACGCCTAAACCGAATCAACCTTTTTAAGAGCTCCAAAGAATCCACGACAGAAGCAGCTGGCTTAACAGTCAATATCTCTAGCAATGGTGAACTTGAGAGCAGAAATTTAATGAAATCTAGTTCAGCTTCCGAACCAGAGAAGCTAGTTATTTTCACTAGTCGCAGTTGGGTAAATGACCAATTCTGATTGGCATCTAACCAAGACTTCACTTCTACATTAACAGCCTGGTCCTGATTCTCATGGTTGGCCTACACAATGTCTATAGTATCAGAATCAAGAAACTACGACAAAACAGCTCTCCAAACCAACATTTTCTAGAGTATGGTTGATTTGAAAATTTTAAATCAACAAAAGAATATTGAAAACTCACCATAATTTCTAGTTCTTGTAGAGCAGGGGAGCTTCTCAGAAGGCATTGAGCAGCTAAAACTTCACATGGATCACTGAAGTAAATGTCTATAGAAAGAAAACTCAGATATAGACAAGGTTTGGGCAGCTTTCCAGGCAAGGCACCAACAGCCAAATACTGGAGCAGAATGGATGCAAAAAGCAGCAGACTCGATGAAAATTCTCCAATTCCCATGTTCATGTAAGAGATCATAAATGAAAGTGTGAAACCATAGAATTTATTACCTGTAAAAAGTAACCCTGAATTGTGAGCCTTCGAATATGAGGCAGGTGAACAAAGAACTTGATCAAATGGCAATAACTGGCAGGAGCCTGTCTACGGTCATAATCAAAGTCCAAATAAATGTAAACTTCAGCAAGACTCAATGTATTCTCTAGAGTAACATGCTCAAAAAGGCCTTCAAAGTGAAAGAATTTGAGATTTGGTGCATGAATCTTGACTTGGGTGAAACCACAACAATTTGTCAAAGTCAATCTCTCAAGCAGAGGACAGGAAACAATCACATTATCAAACACATCTTGGGCCATAGTAACTTCATCGATACATAGGCTCTTCAAGCTCCTGAAGCCTTTGCATGTGGAAGGAGGTTTTAGTGAACAATTATATAAATCCAAATGAACCATATCTTGACAAGAAAACAAACATGAAGGTATCTTGTAGGGATCCCCTTTCCAAATTTGAAGTATGAGCTCATTGACAGAATTTCTTGATAGATGACGAATCCATCGATCAATCTCACTTGTGGCTGGAAGATCTGGACGAGAAAGCTTGAATGTGTGTATGGGGCCAATGTGAAGTAAGAGGACTTGATCAACAATGTTCTCAAAGGTTTTATGGTTTTGAGTTGAGAAACACTGATCATCAAAAACAAGATGTGGAAGCATAGCCGACTGGAACCTCCATTTGCTTGATAAAATACTAGTCTTCACTGCCTCCTTAATAGGCAAAAATGACAAAATTTTTCCTATAACATCACTTGGCAAGTTGCTAATTCTGTCCAGTTCCATATTTCTTTTCGTACATGACTTGGATAGTTTCCCCCGCTTCTAAGATATTCACACAGTAAAACAAAAGTCACTAATCTAATACAATGGCCACTGCTGTCAAGATCATTTAGACTATGACCTTGTGTGTTAGAGTGTGTAGAGACGAGATAGTAAGCAAACAAAGTTTAAATTTCCACTTTCAAAAGTAATATCCAAATTTCATTCATCAGTCATTAACAAAAGAAGTGCTTCTACGTTCTGTTTCTAGAACTAAAATCCAAGCCTAAATACTCACAGTACATGGTATTAACACAAGGAAAATGCGTAAGCCTTGTAAGAGCCAAGCATACAGACCCATGAACTAATGCCCATTTCAAAGGGATTGCTTTTAGGCTTAAGAATTAACCCTAACTCAGAAAAGAGAGACGATTTCCTTTCCTAATTCCAATCGACAATGAGAACAACAACCCAAATCCACAAGCATAGAAAACTTCAGAGCTATTTCATTAATAAAAAAACCCTCAGCGAAACTTACCGCCATATTCACTTTGTGGCAGCAAAATTCCTCCTGGGTGAATGAAATGAAGAACTTCACTCCACTTTAATCACTCCTCGAAAATTACCTGCATTTCAAGAACAATCAATCGGATAAACACCAGTGTGGTGTCAGCCAAGGGCCCTCCAATGCCTAAATCAGAAAAATTATCTCATTTTTCATGAAAGTTGCAGGAGGGTTTTAGGGTTTAGAGTTGGTCCTCTTCCCAAGGTTTTTGAATTAGATTCGGAATTACCTTTTTGGTGTGTGACCCTTGACCATAACTAGGGAAAATATCTTGTTGCCATCTTTTGAATAATTAAGGGAGATTTCAAAGGAATTATCCCTTTTCTCTAGGAGATGGATGAGATCATGGAGATTGAGTGCAAGAGTGCAAGAGTGCAATCAGGGTTCTTTGATGATTTTAGACAACACCCTGTGGATTGAATGAAAAACACCCATGGCCCTTCTATGAGAGACTGAAAGAGGGCATAAAAAAAAAAAAACTTTCAGAACCTTGGGTTGTGCGAAGGAAGAAAGCTGCAGTGTTTGGTGACCGTAGACGTCTCCAGCGATGCTTGATGCGCGATATTAACGTCAATATCAAACGATCGTTAGTTCCTCTTCCCTTTGAGTAGTGTTATCCAGCTGTTTTTATATTAACATCATTTTTGGTTCATAAACATTGGTTATACAGCCAACTATTTTTCTGTAAAAAATGAACCCAGCTATTCCTCTCCCAAAAAAAATATATATATCCAACTATTTTGTCGCATGTTATTATAAAAATATAATAAAAAAGAAAATACTTGGCTCATTCTAAAGTATTCATTTTTTCTTATAGTATATATATATATATATATATATATATATGTATGTATAAAAATAAATAAATCTTTTTAAGGGCTTTGTTTGAAATGGTCTCCAAACTTATGCCAAGTTCCATTTTGGTCCTCCAATTAAATTTTTCACATCAATGGTCCTTCAATTCTGTCTTTCATGTTAAATTAGTCCCATTGCTAAATAACATCAAGTTTTATATCAAGTTGAGGGGTAAAATAGTCAATTTAAGCACTAATGCTCTCTCAAACGACCAGTTATGGAATGAACATTTCCCTTCATAAGTTGTTATTATCTATCCCAATTTAGAAAAATACAACAAATTCGCAGCAACCGAAGCTTAGGATCACAATTTGAGGGAAAGAGTCATGGTTTTATGGAGGGAAATTTTGCAAATTTGACGTTTGACACAAAAGAGAGAGTTGGAGGGCCACTTGAGTGAAAATTTAGTTGGAGGATCAAAATGGAACTCGGGCATATATTTAGGGATTATTTCTGTCAAAAACCCTTTATTTTTATGATTCTAATGTTATTTCTGCATATATACCAAATTGTTTTTTGGGTGAGGAATAAGGTGATTCTTAAAGTAAGGACAAAGTTTCTTCAAATCTAACTCTAAAATTTGAAGTTGTTCTTGTAATTTTTCAGTTCATCGTCTTTTTCAAGCTCTTTTGTATGAGGAAGAAAGTTTTGATACAAAATGGTCAAAACCTGTCCCAACAAAGATAATTACAAAGCGTGCTGCCAAAGTCCAGAAAAACAAACAGACATGCCTCCTAAACACCTGCCCAAACCTACACTTCAGCAAGCAAGTCTTGTTAGCTGTCGGAATTCATTTATGAATCATTCATGGGTCCAAATAGATTATCTCTGAATGCACCGAGGCACGCTTAAACCGGATCAACTTTTTTAAGTGCTCCGAAGAATCATCGACGGAAGCGGCTGGCTTAACAGTCAATTTTTCACGCAATGGTGAACTTAAGAGCAGAAATTTAATGAAATCTAGTTCAGCTTCCAAACCAGAGAAGCTAGTTATTTTCACTAGTCGCAGTTGGGTAAATGGGCAATTCTGACTGGCAACTAACCAAGACTTGACTTCTACATGAACAGCCTGGTCCTGGTTCTCATGGTAGGCCTACACAAGGTCTATAGCATCAGAATCAAGAAATTACGACAAAACAGCTCTCCGGTCCAAACCAACATTTTCGAGACTAGGGTTGATTTGAAAATTTTAAATCAGCTAAAGAACATTGCATGATGAATCCATACAATATAAAAAAAACAACTCACCGCAACTTCTAGTTCTTGAAGAGCAGGGGAGCTTCTCAGAAGGCATTGAGCCGTTGAAGACTCCTCCGGAACAGTGAAGTAATGCTTATAGAAAGAAAAGTAAGATATAGGCATGGTTTGGGGAGCTTTCCAGGCAAGGAACCAACGGCCAAATACTGGAGCAGAATGGTTGCAAAAAGCAGCAGACTCAATAAAAATTTATCCAATTTCCCATGTTCATGTAAATGATCATAGTAAATGAAAGTATGAAACCACACAATTTATTACCAGTAAAAAGCAATTCTGAATTTTGAGCCTTCGAATATGAGGCAGGTGAACAAAGAACTTGATCAAATGGCTATAACTGCCAGGAGCCCGATTATGTTAATAACGGCTGTCCAAATCAACGTAAACTTCAGCAAGACTCAAAAGTATTCTCAAGAGTAACATGCTCAAAAAGGCCTTCGAAGTGGAAAATTTTGAGATTTGGTGCGAATCTTGACATGGGTGAAGCCACAGCATGTTGTCAAAGTCAATCTCTCAAGCAGAGGAGAGGAAACAATCAGATTATCAAACACATCTTAGGCCATTGTAGCGTCATTCATACAAAGGCTCCTCAAACTCCTGAAGCCTTTGAATGTGGAAGGAGCTCCTCCATATTTCTTTCTGAACATATGACTTGGAGGGATTCCTCTGCTTCACATAGTAAACAAAAGTGAATAAACTAAGACAATGGCCTGGGCAAAAAAGTTTAAATTTCTACTTTCAAAAGCAATATCCAAATTTCATTCAGTCACTTACAAAAAAAGCACTTCCATACTCACAGTATATCAGGTTGAAGGCAGAGGAGGGGTTCCTCTGCTTCTAAGATATTCACATAGTAAACAAAAGTCATTAATCTAATACAATGGCCAGTGCTGTCAAGATCATTCAAAAGTAATATCCCAATTTCAGTGACTTACAAAAAAAGCACTTTTATGTTTTGTTTTTACCAGTAAGATCCAAGTCATACCATTGTCAGAAAAAATATGGCAGCTTGTTTAAATTAGCCATACCATTGTAACTTCTTAGTTCATTGTCTTGTTTCAAGCTCTTTTGAGATAGTGTTTGTATAGCTAGTGAAGGATTAATTTCTGGATTTGGATGTAAAAACGTAAACCATTTCTCTCTATGGACTACATTGCTAATTTGTTCCCCTTCATTGCCAATTGATTGTTGGAAATTTGACGAAAGTGTCCAAGACATGACTTTAATGAAACATTGTTTGTTCAGATAAATGACATGGCATTCGTCACAAAGACTTGTAAGTTGAAGCCAACTGCCTTGACCCATGTTCATCTCTTGAAGCAATTCCTCTTGCTTATACAACATGTGATAGGTATTCTCCTCGTCTCCTCATTGAGTAGAAGTAGACCCACTTCAGATGCCTTAAATTTAAACATATGCCTCCACAAAGATAATTGTAAGTATGAGACATTGTTCAGTGACATAGGCAGACATACACCATAAAGACTTGTGCCCAACAGTCCAAACCCACATTCATTTATTCAAGCAAGTCCTCTCATCTTAGCTGCCAAAGTTCAAATCAGGGGTCCAAGAAGATTATCTCTGAATGCACTGAGGCACGCCCTAATCGGAGCAACTGTTTAACGAGCTCCCAAGAATCATCGGCATAAGTAGGCTTAACAATAATCTTCTCAAGCACAGGAGAATTTAAAAGCAGAAATCTGATGAAATCTAACTGAGCTTTGACATTATAGATGTAGGATATTTTGACAAATCTCAGTTGGGAGAATGGGCAAATCCAGTTGCCATATAAGGAGTTCACTTCTGTCACTTCTGACAAAGCAGCTTGATGCTCATGGTCGCCCTACACGATATATAGGCATCAGAATCTCTCTAAACTACAATTTTCAGAGTAGAGTTGGTTTGACATTTTAAATTCAACAGAAGAAATTTGCTTGCAGCAATAGAATAAAACTCACGGATAATTCTAGTAATACGAGAGCAGGGTCAACCTACACACAAATATATAGGCATCAGAATGTTGATCAACCTACTGAAAAATAGCTCTAAACTACAATTTTCAGAGTAGAATTGGTTTGACATTTTAAATTCAACAGAAGAAATTTGCATCCATCAATACAATAAAACTCACTGAAAGTTCTAGTTCTTGGACGGCAGGGGAGCTTCTCAGAAGACATAGGATAGTTAATATCTCCACCGGATCATAAAAGTCTACCCATATAGAAAGAAATTTCAAATATAGACATGGTTTAGGAAGCTTTGCTGACAAGGCACCAACAGCCAAACTCTAGAGCAGAAATCATCGAGAAAACATCAGACTCAATGAACATGCTCATATTTCCACGGACATGTAAATGATAATTTAATGAAAGTATGACACCAGAAAATCCGTTACCTGTAAAAAGAATCCCTGAATTTTTAGCCTTTGAATATGAGGCAGGTGAACCATAAACTTGACAAAATTGCTAGAACTGTCACAACCCCATATTTGGCCAACATTGGTGTGCGTAGAAACACACACATCAATAAGATTTAGGGTATTCTAAAAAATAAGATCCCCAAAATCACCTTTTTTTTTTTTTTTGAATAGAAACAATTTGTATTCAAAATAGAAAGGAACAGAACACATACAAACGAGCCAAGCCAAAACAAACACAAGGCCTAGCTACCCAGGAAACAAAGACAAGCAAAACAGAGGAAAGCCCCCCCCTAGGAGACAACCGCCAGCATATTGCGCATAATAATAGGGTAGGGAATATCCTTGAAAACGTGGGAAGTAGAAGCCCAAAGGGCAGCCCAAAACTTCACCCTATCCCATAACTCACCTACTCCCACTCCCTTATAATCCTCGAAGATTCTCCGATTCCGTTTCAGCCAAAGGTTCCAGATCACAGCCTGCATTAGACTACCCCAGAGAATTTTAGCTTTCTTTCCCTTTCCCAGCCCATCGAATTTAATGGAGAAAAGATCAAAGCAACCTTTTGGAATTACCCACACCATATTGACTTCCTTCAGTAATGTCTCCCACAAATTAATGGAGAAAGGGCAATGGAGGAGAAGGTGGTCCACACTCTCCCCTGCCATATTGCAGAGAACACACCAGTGAGGGCTAAGACACATGAAAGGACGATGTTTTTGTAGTATATCACCTGTATTAAGTTTTCCCAACACCGCTTGCCACACAAAAATCTTAACTTTCGGAGGGGTCTTGGCCTTCCAAATTTGATTGTAAGGAGAGAAAGCCTCTCCTCCACCGTCAATCTGAATATGAGAATAAAAGGAATGACAGGAGAAAATACCGGAAGAGTCAAGTTTCCATCTTCTCATATCCAGTCTAGAAGTGACCAACCTCACCCCTTCCAATAAGTCCAGCAAACTAGTCACCTCCCCGAATTCTAGTTCATTAAGATTCCTCCTAAAACCAAAATCCCAACTAGGAGGGAACCCAACAGATTCCACAAAAGAGAAGATACATTGATTATGCTTACTGGATAGATTGAAAAGTCTCGGAAACGCCTCTTTCAAAACACCTCCTCGACTCCAATCATCCTCCCAGAATCTGATCCGAACACCACTACCCACTACGAAGACACAGCCTTGAAGAAACAGGTTATAGCCACTAGAGATGTCTCTCCACGGGCTACGACTAGAACCGCGAATCGCAGGTTTAGCATCCCAACCATTTGCATCCAAACCATAAATACTTCTGATCACTTTATGCCATAGGGCGTTAGGTTCATTGGGAAAACGCCACAACCACTTTGCCCGCAAAGCCACACTCCTATCCTTCAGCGAACCCACCCCCAAACCTCCAGCGTATTTAGCTTTGCCCACAACCTCCCAACACACAGCGTGGTTATTTTTCCCATCCAAACCTTCCCACAAGAAGTCCCTCATCAGCTTCTCAATTCTATTAGCTACTCCAATGGGAATCCTAAAAAGGGACATGTAGTAGATAGGAATGCTGCTCAATACTGCCTGAATCATAGTAAGTCTTCCCCCTTTGGATAAACAGGCTTTCTTCCATTTTTGTAATCTGTTCTCCACCTTATCTACAACGGGATCCCAGAACTTGATCGCCCTTGGGTTCCCCCCGAGAGGCAGACCAAGATACGTCATAGGCCATGCCCCCACATCGCAACCCCAATCCCCTGCCAACTCATTCAACATCCCTTCCTCGATATTAATACCAACTAAGGAGCATTTCAATTTGTTGATTTTCATACCTGATGTGTAACAAAACAGATCCAAAATCTGAAGGAGATTATTCCAATACTCAACATTGTCCTCTACGAAGAAGATGGTGTCGTCGGCGAACTGAAGGTGGGAGACCTCCACCATCTCATGACCCGAGAAAAAACCA
The DNA here is from genome assembly GCF_002207925.1 of Prunus avium. Next base: position 26,136 of record NW_018922376.1, on the reverse strand, counting down.
TGAAACTGATCAACAGCCTGAGCTTTCTCAATAATTCTGCTTAACACGTCAATCACCATGGTGAACAGGAAAGGGGAGAGAGGATCACCTTGTCTCAATCCCCTGGTGGCTCTAAATTTACCTCTGGGTCTTCCATTGATCATCACCGAGAAATTAGCAGACTCTAGACAACCCCGGATCCAACTTCTCCACCTTACCCCAAAGCCCTTCCTATTCATGACCTCATCTACAAATCTCCATTCCACATGATCATAGGCTTTCTCAAAGTCAATTTTGAACACCAATCCGGACTTGTTTAGCTTCCGAGTTTCCTCCACCACCTCATTGGCAATCAGGGTAGCATCCAAAATCTGCCTATCTCTCACGAAGGCTCCCTGAGAGCTAGAAATAGTGCTGCCCAACACTTCCCGCAATCTAGAAGCCAAAACTTTCGACACTATTTTGTACAAACTTGTCACCAAACTGATAGGCCGGAAATCTCTAACTTTAATAGAATCCTTCTTTTTGGGAATGAGGCAAATAAATGTCTCATTCGTGATTGCATTGATTATACCACTGTTGAAGAAGTCCACCATGACATTCATGAGATCCTGTCTTATAATCTCCCAGCAAGACTGGAACAGACACATGGAAAAACCGTTAGGACCAGGCGATTTATCTGCCCCACAATCAAAAACACACCTTCAACAGCAAGGAATTGGAGATTCGGCGCATCAATCTTGAGATGGGCGAAATTGAATTCTATCAAAGTCAACCTTTCAAGCAGAGGACAGCAAGCAATCAGATTTTCGAACACATCTTGAGCCAGGATAACATGGGAAATAACAAGGCTTTTCAAATTCCTGAAGCCTTTGAATGTTGGTGGAAGTTTTAGCACACATCTAAGTAACTCTAAATGGATCATATTCTGGCAAGAAAACAAATATGAAGGAATTCTGTAGCGGTACCCTCCCCAAATTTCAAGTATGAACTCTTCGATAGAGTTTCTTGATAGATGAAGAATCCATCGATCAACATCCCAATTGGCTAGACGACCTCGATGAGAAAGCCTAAACTTGTGAATGGGGCCAATGTGACCTAAGAGTACATGATCAACAATGTCCACAAAGGTTATATGCTTTTGAGTTGAGACACACCGATCATCAAACAAAAGATGACGAAGCATAGCCGATTTGTATCTCCAGTTGCTTGATAAAACACTTGTCCTCACTGCTTCTCTGATGGGCAAATGTGACAAAATTTGTTCTATAACATCACTTGGTAAGTTGCTAATTCTATCCAACTCCATCTTCGATTTCAAACGGGACTTGGGTGGTTCTCTTTGCTCCTGACATAATCAAGTAGTTGAAAACATCACTGATCTAATGCAATGGCCAGTGGTGCACAGAGGAAGAAGAGATCAAATATCTATTCTCACACACAACTAAGGAATTGTAACAATTTGCAGTTTTAGATTCAGTTTTGCTACGAAAATGCAAGTCAATACTCGCAGTGCAAACTAAAAAGGTGTGAGTTTTCACTTAACAATGAGAAAAACACAATTCATAAGCAAAGCAAAACTTCACGTAAATTGCAAAAGACTGTAAATTGCACGAAATTAGGAAATGAAACATATGAAAAAACCTTACCATATTCACTTCGCTTTGGTCCAGAAAAATGGAGATGGTGAGCCAATTAAGGTTTGCTAGGGATCGGAGGGCAAGAGAGAACCAATTTGGGTTTCAAATCCGGACTGTGAGAATACGACTCGTCACACGCACAAGGCATTACTAGTGGTACTGGCTGAAACGGCGCCGTATAGCATACCTTCATTCCCGTCTTCTCTATATGTGTAATTATCATGTACGTGTAAAAACGTTCTATTTTATTCTCTATTTCATTTTTCCTGAAGTTCCCTTCTTCTTTTTTAAACCTAACCTTTTCTCTATCATAAATATTCATTTTACTAGATTTTTGGTATATCAATTTTTGAACATCAACATGTGTAGCTAGCAAGTGAGATTTTGGTTTCTGGATTTTGGTATAAAAATGCAACTCATTTCTCTCTATGGACTCCATTGCTAATTTGTCTCCCTTCATTGCCTATTGATTATTAGAAATTTGATGCAAACGTTTAATACATGATTTTATTAAACATTGTTCATATAAATGACATGGAGTTCATCACAAAAAGTCGACTTGTAAGTTGTAGCCAACTGTCTTAACCCATGTTTACAATTGTAAGACCTGTAAGTTGTCTTCTCATAAAGTAGTGAATTGCCTTTGCTCCAGGAAGATCCATTTTTGACAACATCTTAATTGCTTATGAACTATTCAATGACTTTAAAAGGAAATTAAAAAGGATCTCTTAGTTGCTAATTCATCTCTTAGTGTAAAAATGTAAATCATTTCTTTCTATGCACAAATATGATGATATCATGGACGAATGGGCAATTAGTTTCCCAAGCATACTCGTATTTTTTTACTGCTATAAGAGTTTGTTTTAATTCATTCTTTCCGTGTGGGAGTTCGTTCTGTCCTGCAAACTTGTTTCAAAAAGAATTAAATTGGCAAACGAGCTCAGATAAATCTAATTCATAATCCCCAAGCGACTTAAATTTAAACAACATATGCCTCCACAAAGATGATTGCGAGTATGAAACATCTTCAGAAACATAGGCAGACATACAATATAAAGATTTGTGCCCAACAGTCCCAACCCACATTCATGTCTTCAAGCAAGTCCTCTTGTCTTAGCTGCCAAAGTTCACTGATGAATCATGGGTCCAAGTAGATTATCTCTGAATGCACTGAGGCACGCCCTAACCGGAGCAACTGTACACCGAGCTCCCAAGAATCATCGGGAGAAGAAGGCTTAACAATCATCTTCTCGAGCACAGGAGAATTTAAAAGCAGAAACTTGATGAAATCTAATTCAGGTTTGCAGTCATAGATGTAGGATATTTTAACAAGCCGCAGTTGGGTGAATGCGAAAACCCGGTTACCATATAAAGATTTGACTTCTGACCAAGCAGCCTGACTCTCTTGATCGGTCTACACAAGATATATAGGCATCATAATCAATCTAAACTACAGTTTTCAGAGTAGAGTTGGTTTGACATTTTAAATTCAACGGAAGAAATTTGCATGCATCAATAAAATAAAACTCACAGGCCATACTAGTACTCCGACAGCAGGGTCGACCTACACATAAATATATAGGCATCAGAATGTTGAAAAAAGCTCTCTAAACTATAATTTTCAAAGAAGAACTGGTTTGACATTTTAAATTCAACAGAAGAAATTTGCATGCTCAATAGAATAAAACTTACAGAAATTTCAAGTTGTTGGACAGCAGGGGAGCTTCTCATGAGGCGTAGGACTGTTAAAATTTGCATCGGATCATTGAAGTTTACCCATATAGAAAGAAATTTCAAATATGGACATGGTTTAGGAAGCTTTGCTGACAAGGCACCAACAGCCAAAATCTAGAACATAAATCATCGAGAAAACATCAGACTCAATGAACATGCTCATATTTCCACGGTCATGTAAATGATTATTTAATGAAAGTACACTAAGACATTGGGTTTCCACTTTTAACATAGCATGCAACTCTTAATAATTTGATCCACAAAATATTTTTCAATGTAGTTGTTCAAAATAATTAAAGCTCTTTTTAATTTCCTTTAGAAGTATTCTAAGCATAACTTGTACCATTGGCAACAAACTATCAAAAAATAATCTTCATCAAAATTCTATTAATCTTTAGTAATTCTCTTCTCTTTTAAAAGCATGAAAGTTTTTACTACACTATGGGAAAAACATGATTGAACCCATGAAATAGATTATCAAACATTCATCAATTAATTAAAAAGAAAACTACAAATTCCATTTGAACAAAAAAGTACAAATTCACATTAAAGCTTAAGTTTGGATCAAACTAATAAAAATTACACACTTATATTAAAAGTTTCCTCCCTAGCCCTATCTAGGGAGTTAGTTCCCCATAATAAAATAAAACTTAAAACAGAAATTAAAACTTAGAAAGATGGAGGGAAGAGAGAGAAAGCTCAAGAATTGTGGAGCTTGGTGTAGTTTTACAATGCCGTAGCTCCATCTATTTATAGGAGGATGGGAGCAATATTCATGAATTTAATATGTCTTGCACTTGCCATCAAACCAATTGCCAAGTTGCTTTCTTTAATTAATTCATTGTGATGATGACTCCTTATCTAAATTCTTCAAAGCTTTCTTCCACTTGAACACTTTGTCATGCATTTCCATACTTTCCTTCTTCTCATTGTCGGGTATCACTCTTGAATTTCTCCACACCACTCTCCACTTGCTTCTTTACTCCAAGCTTTTATCATTTCAAATAAGTACCCATCATTTTCAAATATATTCCTTAATCTTGGCCTAGTTCCTTGACTTTGGTTTTCACAAAGATCTTTGAGTCTTCTTATCAATTGCTCCACTTGCTCATCTCTCGTATCTTCTCATAAAAACTGCAGCAACTTTCCTCATATTGTAGCTAGATAACAACTCAAGCATCATCATTCTTCTTTGCATTCATTGGTTGCAAGTAGTCAATTTGAACTTCTCCTTCATTGTTTATTCATTCTTTCTTTATTTCTTCAATGATGGAAGCTTTGCATGCATGTCCTAGAGTATATTCATGCAATTGATTGCTTCTTCTTTTCATTTGTTTTATCTTCAATTGCATTTGCTGCTGCACAAGTTGTCTCGAGCAAATTTCCTTGGCTTTGGCTGCACATATTTCTTCTCATCCTTTACTTTCTTCTTGCAACACATTACTTACTTCTTTTCCTCAACATGCTATTGGTGGAAGACACTTAATATCTACAAACAACCACTCATTAAATATAAAAACAAAGATTGGAAAGAAACAATAAAAATACTTTAATAGATTTATATAAAACAAAAGAAAATACTAACCAATATAAATTTAAGGATAAAACTTGTATTAATTTTGTGCTCATCAGTATGACACCAGGAAATTCATTACCTCTAAAGAGAATCCCACAATATCAAGCTTCTGAATATGCGGCAGGTGAACCAAAAACTTGACCAAATTGCTAGACCTGTCCGAAACCCATCTTCGGCCAACTTCAGAATCAATGCAAACATCCACAAGATTTAAGGTATTCTCGAAAATGACATCCTCAAAATCACCTTGAACATAAAGGAATTGGAGATTTGGAGCATCGATCTTGAGAATGGGGAAAGGGAAGTCTAGTAAAGTCAACCTTTCAAGCAGAGGACAGCAAGCAATCAGATTTTGGAACCCAACTTGGGCCAAGGTAACACGCTGAAAAACAAGGCTTTTCAAATTCCTGAAGCCTTTGAATGTTGATGGAGGTTTTAGCACACATCCAAGTAACACTATATGGATCATATCTTGACAAGAAAACAAACATGAAGGAATTGTATAGTTGAACCCTTGCCGAATCTCAAGTATGAACTCTTTTATAGAGTTTCTTGATAGATGAAGAATCCATCGATCAATATCCCAAGTGGCTACACCACCTACATGAGAAAGCTTAAACTTGTGAATAGGGCCAATGTGACCTAGGAGTACATGATCAACAATGTTCACAAAGCTTATATGCTCTTGTGTTGAGACACACTGATCATCAAACACAAGATGAGGAAGCATAGCCGATCTGTATCTCCACTTTCTTGATAAAACACTTGTCCTCACTGCCTCTCTAACCGACAAATGTGACAAAAGTTTTGCTATAACATCACTTGGTAAGTTGCTAATTCTGTCCAACTCCATCTCCAATTTTAAACGGGATTTAGGTGGTTCTCTTTGCCCCAGAAAAATTCAAGTAGTTGAAAACATTACTGATGTCAACTTAACAACACTGCCATAAAGGAAGCGGTTTTGCCTAATTCCCTTTCTCTTAACAAAGAGAAAAACAGTCTCACATAATTTATCAACTAGAAAATGCCTCAGTTGAAACCTTATCAATTGACTGGGAATGGAAAATAATGCAGATTGCACGAAATTAGGGGGGAAGAAGAGCCTTACCGTATTCACTTCGCTTTGGTTTAGGAGCGAATCCAAAACCAAAGGAGGCAATTAGGGTTTGGTATTGAGTGAGAGAGTGAGAGAGAGAACCAATTGGGTTTGAAATCTGGTGAAGTTGGAGACTCCAAACGGCGTCTTCATAATCATTCCCGCCTCTTTCTGTGTGCATATTATTTTGTAATTTTGTACTCGTGCGTCAATTACTAATGACGGCCTTACACGTGGACTACCGTTTTCAAGAAGCTAAAGACCTTGGCTCTTATTTTAATTTCCTATTGTACCCTTCTCTTCTGAACCCAATATAGCCCAATAAGAAAGAAAACAAACCGACACATCTCCTCCGAGAATTTTGGTAGAGGAGATGGGCCTAATTTGCTATATGGCTTAATTTGATTCTTGGCAGAGCTCCTGCAAATTGGTTTTTGTAATTTTTCTATATGGAGATGGGCCTAATTTTTACATGGAACTAGCCGAGACTTTATCTTTTAATTGTTGAATCAGGCTAATTAATTTGATTTAACGACTAATCAATTTGATCCAACAATTAAGAGATAGAGCCTCATCTAAGGGCCATATATAATGCCCTCACTATAGAGTTCTTGATGACATAAATTAGTAGAATGGGTTTCTGGAGTCTTCCTCTACATTTTTTTTGGGGTCAATCCCTCCTCCCACCTTCATTTCTGGTATTGGTAAAATGACTACTCTCAGACTTTGTTGGGAGAGGTCCCCGCTTTGCGCCCGACAGTACCTCGAGGGTTAGTCCCCGAAATCGCGCGGGGGATACCTTGGTTTTCACCCAAAAAAAAAATAACTACTCTCTCTATTGTGTGCTTTTGATGAGAGAGAAAAAGAAACATATGTCTTTTGGTCTTTCCTTCGCTGTTATCAAAATTGCTTAAGGGTACAAACGGAAATGAAAATAATAATAATAGGACTTTAGCTTCTTGAAAATAGTAGCCCACATGTCAGACAGTCATTCGCTAAAAGAGCACATGCAATAATTTACACATGTTTTGTTTTGAGTGCTGCTATTTCCATCCACTTCTTTTATTTTCCCATATGCAAGAATTAACTCCCTATCCCCGTTTGGTTCATGGGAAAGGAGGATTGGGGATGAGAAATTAATTGTTTTCCCATATTTGGTAAGTCCAAGCATGAGAAATCATTGCCTTGCACATGGGAAAGTAGGGGGAAAGTAAAGCCCTGCTCCCCCCTTGGGTTTTGTTTTCCTCCTCATAGGAAAGTTTGGGAAAATGAGCCAATATTAAATACATATTTTTCATGACCATATTGTCCCCATTAATAATTTAGAATTACAATATAACATTAAATGCATTCTTTTTTTATTTGATTTCATATGGGTATAATTGGAAAATTAAACAAATTTTATTTTACATTCCTATACAAACCAAACATGTAAAAGGAAATAAAGTGGTATTTCTTAGTTACTTTCCTAGGATTACCAAACATAGGAAAGGAATCTCCATTTCCCATCCCTTGGGAAATGACATGGGAAGTGATTTCCCCTCAAATCTGTTCCGTAAACCAAACGGGACTTAAATGTATCATATGTTGACAAGAAAACAAACATGAAGGAATTGTATTGTTGAACCCTTGCCGAATCTCAAGTATGAACTCTTTGATAGAGTTTCTTGATAGACGAAGAATCCATCGATCAATATCCCAAGTGGCTAGACAACCTAGAGGAGAAAGCTTAAAATTGTGAATGGGGCCAATGTGACCTTGGAGAACATGATCAACAATGTTCGAAAAGGTTATATGCTCTCGTGATGAGACACACTGATCATCAAACAGAAGATGAGGAAGCATAGCCGATCTGTATCTCCACTTGCTTGATAAAACACTTGTCCTCACTGCCTCTCTAACCCACAAATGTGACAAAAGTTTTGCTAGAACATCACTTTGTAAGCTGCTAATTCTGTCCAACTCCATCTCCAATTTTAAACGGGATTTAGGTGGTTCTCTTTGCCCCTGAAAAATTCAAGTAGTTGAAAACATCCCGGATCTAATGCAATGGCCAGTGGCATAGAGAGGGGGAAGAGATAGTAAGAAACAAAGTTCAAACATCTATTCTCTCAACTGAAGGAATTGTAACCACATTTCATTTTCACAGGGGGATCTTTGTATTAATTTTTTAGCTCGTCATCTTCTGTCAAGCTCTTTTGAGATGGTGGGTTTGTATAGCGAATGAGAGATTATTTCTGGATTTGGACGTAAAAATGCAAACCCATGGATATAATATAAGTTGAGGAAAGTGTTTGGGAAAGCAATTAGTTTCCGTAGCATATGCTCCTTGTATTTTCACTGTTACAATAAGTTTGCTTCAATTAATTCTTTCCCTGTGAGACTTTGTTCTGCCCTGCAAACTTTGTTTCAATAAGGATGTAAATTGGCAAATGAACTCAGATATATCTAATTCCTAATCCCCAAGCGAATTAACTTTAAACACCATATGCCTCCACAGAGAGAATTGCGAGTATGAGACATCTAGTTAAGATACATAGGCAGGCATATATCAAAAAGACTTGTTCCCAACAGTCCAAAACCACATTCATTTCTTCAAGCAAGTCCTCCTGTCTTAGCTGCTACAGTTCCTTCATGAATTTTGGTCCAAGAAGATTATCTCTGAAAGCACTGAGGCACGCCCTAACCAGAGAAACTGTTTCATGAGCTCCAGAGAATCATTGGCATCGTTAGGTGTAACAATCATCTTCTTGAGCACAGGAGAATTTAAAAGCAGAAATCTGACAAAATCTAATGCATTTTTGACATCACAGATGTTGGATATTTTGACAACTCGCAGTTGGGTGAATGGGCAAATCCAGTTGCCATATAAAGAGTTCACTTCTGACAAAGCAGCCTGAACCTCTTGGTGGGCCTACACAAGATATATACGCATCAGAATCTCTCTAAACATAGTAGAGTTGGTTTGACATTTTAAATTCAATAAAAGAAATTTGCATGCATTAATAGAATAAAACTCACATAAAAATCTAGTTCTTCAAGAGCAGAGCCGGCCTACACAAGATATATAAGCATAAGAATGTTGATCACCTAGTGTAAAACAGCTATCTAAACTACAATTTTCAGAGTAGAATTGGATTGACATTTTAAATTCAACAGAAGAAATTTGCATGCATCAACAGAATAAAACTCACAGAAATTTCTAGTTCTTGGACAGCAGGGGAGCTTCTCAGGAGGCATAGGACAGTTAAAACCTCCGCCGGATCATTAAAGTTCACCATTATAGAAAGAAATTTCAAATATAGGCATAGCTTAGGAAGCTTTGGTGACAAAGAACCAACGACCAAATTCTAGACCAGAAATCATCAAGAAAACATCAGAACCAACGAACATGCTCATATTTCCACGGTCATGTAAATGATTATTTAATAAAAGTAGGACACCAGAAAATCTGTTACCTGTAAAAAATATCCCCCACCCTTTAGCCTCTGGATAAGAGGCAGTTGAACCAAAAACTTGACCAAATTGCTATTGTCACAAACCCATGTTCTTCCGCCAACACGACGGTAGATAGAAATGCAAACATCAGTCAGATTTAAGGTATTCTCAAAAGTAACATCCTCAAAAAAACCTTCGACATAAAGGAATTGGAGATTTGGTGCATCAATCTTGAGATGGGTGAACTTGGGTCTTAACAAAGTCAACTTTTCAAGCAGAGGACAGCAAGCAATTAGATTTTGGAACACATCTTGGGCCAGGGTAACACGCTCAATAACAAGGCTTTTCAAATTCCTGAAGCCTTTGAATGTTGGTGGAGGTTTTAGCACACATAAAAGTAACTCTAAATGGATAATATCTTGACAAGAAAACAAATATGAAGGAATTCTGTAGCGGCAAAGTCCCGAATTTCTAAGTATGACTTCTTTGATAGAGTTTCTTGATAGATGAAGAATCCATCGATCAATATCCCAATTGGCTAGACCACCTCGATGAGAAAGCCTAAACTTGTGAATGGGGCCAATGTGACCTAAGAGTACATGATCAACAATGTCCACAAAGGTTATATGCTTTTGAGTTGAGACACACCGATCATCAAACACAAGATGACGAAGCATAGCCAATCTGTATCTCCAGTTACTTGATAAAACACTTGTCCTTGCTGCCTCTCTAATGGGCAAACGTGACAAAATTTTTTCTATAACATCACTTGGTAAGTCGCTAAATCTGTCCAACTCCATCTCCAATTTCAAACGGGACTTGGGTGGTTCTCTTTGCTCCTGACATGTTCAAGTAGTTGAAAACATCACTGATCTAATGCAATGGATAGTGGAGTAGAGAGAGCGAATCAATAACAAGCAACAAAGTTCAAATATCTATTGTCACAAGTTCACAACTAAGGAATTGTAACCACATTTCACATGGAGATACGTAACAAGTCGCAGTATATGGTTATTATACAAACTACAAATTTGTGAGCTTCCTTAGTTTAGTACGGTAGAGTACCATTTCAGTTGGAAGTTGGAACATTGGATTGTAGCGGGTCAAGCTCACTGCCATAAAGGAAGATTACCATGTGCAAAAATCTCTACTTTCCATAACCAACACAACAAATAGAGCTACTATCTTCAAGTCGGGCAGAGGGTAGATTAAAAAAGAAAATGCTGAGTTTAGCCAGAAGTAGAGCAGTAGTACAATTTCCCACGGGCAAATGAGTTGCTGTGAAGTGAATATTAAGGATTTGAAAGGAAAAGAGGTTTTGCCTAATTCCCCTTCACTGAACAAAACAATGAGAAAAACACATTCCACAAGCAAAACAAAACTTCACATACTTTTTTTTTAATGAACAAAAGTTTAGGGGAGGGAGAGGCTACCCCACATCCAAGGCCAGGGCAAACCCTAGACCTTTACCGGGAAGGAATTACGCAAAGGCCCCTACGCCACGCAGCTATCTGTACGGATTTACAGAGGAATTTTACAGATTACCCACTAAACACAGGACTGCTGGCAGTGAGACTCGAACTGAGTCAACCCGTGTTGGCAAAACTTCACATACTTTATCAATAAGAAAATTGACCAAACAATCATTTAGAAAGTGCCTCAGTTGAAACCTTATCAATTGACTGGGAATGCAAATTGCACGAAATTAGGGCGAAAAAAACCTTACCATATTCACTTCGCTTTGGTCCAGAGAAATAGAGATAGAGGAACGCATCCACCCACCAAAGGAGCGAATTAGGGTTTGCTGCTTGGGGATGAGAGAGTGAGAGAAAGCCAATTGGGGTTTCAAATGTGGTGAATTTCGACACACCGGATTACTTGGTACTACAGGCCCAAACGGCGTCGTCCTGGTAAACATTCATTCCCGCCTCTTTATATTTGCATATATTATTTTGTACATATGAAAACCTATTTTATGCTCTCTCTCTCTTTTTTTTTTCTTTTTTTTTTGGAAGTACCCTTTGCTCAGATTTTAATTTATCATATTGAAGATAAGGCTAGAAGAAGTCTCTATAGCCCGTTGAGACAAGTGAACAACTGATCAATTCTTTGTCATTTCTAGTCCAGGTATTGTTTCTCCAATCAAAACAATTTAGATGCTATATTAGTCGTGTACATGCATGAATTACTAATAGTGTAATTTATATCTATATGAGAAATTAGCTAAAATACCCATTCTTCACAACTTTTGTTCCAAAATAGCCAAAGCCCTATATTTTATGACTTGTAAATGTCAAATACGCAGCCAACGGAATCTAGCTCAGTGAAAAAGAACTTTGACTTGCAAACTAGTAGTCTCATGTTGAAATATCATTAAAATAATAGTTAGTTTGTTTGTCAAACAACAGAGTTGATCACATTAGAATTGGATTAATTTACTTTCGGCTTTTTAGGAGCTATGGTCCCTGACTTTAGCTTTAGTCCCGAAACTTTCAAAATGGCTTCCACGGTCCCTCAACTTCACTTTCGTTTGTAGCAAAGATCTTGGATTTACTACTGTCACTTCTTTCCGTCAAAATGAGGGGTGTATTGGTCCTTTTAGGTGGGTTTTAGTTCCCACCAACGTGAATATCCTCTTCCCTCTTTCTTCCATGGCATCCTCTAGTCCTTATTAATTTTTAGATTTAAACTTTTCCCTTCTTGATCGCACTTGGGATTGGGAGAGATGTCTTTCGCACTTGGGATTGTCACATTGTTTTTTATTTTGAAGATTTTCTTGTAATTTTTTAGTTTGTCTTCTTCTTTCAAGCGCTTTTGAGATGGTGGGTTTGTGTAGCTAGCTAGTGAAGGATTGGATTCTGGATTTGGATGTAAAAATGTAAACCATTTCTCTCTATGGACTCCACTGCTAATTTGTTTCCCCTTCATTGCCAATCGATTTTTGGAAATTTTATGAAAATGTCCAAGACATTACTTTAATTAAACATTTTTCAGATAAAAACGACTTGGCATTAGAAATCACTTTAAAAGAAATCATGTTTCCTAAATGAACCCAATTATTTTGAACATCTTAGAATCCAACTATTTTTGCTTTTGTTGTTTGAAAAAGGCTTAGAATCCAACTATTTTTCCAAGTTATTTTGCCAGCTTTTACACATGAGGTGAGATCCACATGAATATAAGAAGTTGGGGAAAGTAGAGTGTTTGGGAAAGCAATTAGTTTCTGAAGCTTATTCCTTGTAATTCATCTTTCCCTGTGAGACTTTGTGCTTCCCTGCTTACTATGTTTCAATAAGGATGTAAATTGGCAAACGAGATTAGATAAATCTAATTCATAATCGCCAAGCGACTTAAATTTAAACAACATATGCCTCAACAAAGATAATTGAAAGTAATAATGATACATCGTTCAGAAACATAGGCAGGCATAAACCAAAAAGACTTGTGCCAAACAGTCCAAAACCGCATTCATTTCTTCAATCAAGTCCTCTTATCTTAGCTGCCAAACTTCACTGATGAATCATTGGTCAAGAAGATTATCTCTGAATGCATTGAGGCACCCCCTAACCGGGTTCAACCAGCACCATCCCTGACTCTGTCGCATGTAAGATAAATAAATTATTTCAATTCAAATATTTATATAAAATCTAATGAAAAGACACTTACATTCAATTTTAATGAAAAATTCAAAATCTTTAAAGAACAAAAATAAAATTAAAAAAATGAGCCGCCCCTGGACAATGTGCCCAGGGCGGTCGCACCTCCGACTCTTGGCCGGCACTAGGTCCAAGAAGATAATCTCGGAATGCACTGAGGCATGCCCTAACCGGAGCACCTGTTTAACGAGCTCCTGAGAACCATGGTCATAAGCAGGCGCAATAATCATCTTCTCGAGCACAGGAGAATTTAAAAGCAGAAATCTGACAAAATCTAATGCATTTTTTACACCCCCAAGGTTTGATAATTTAACAAGTCGCAGTTGGGTGAATGGGCAAATCCAGTTTCCATATAAAGAGTTCACTTCTGACAAAGCAGCCTCACCCTCTCCCTTTCCTCGTCCGTAGAGCTACACGAGATATAATATAGGCATCAGAATCTGAATCAACTACAGAAACACAGCTCTCTAAACAACAATTTTCAGAGTAGAATTGGCTTGAAATTTTAAATTCAACTGAAGAAATTTGCAAGCATCAATAGAATAAAACTCACACAAATTTCTAGTTCTTGGACAGCAGGGGAGCTTCTCAGGAGGTATAGAGCAGTTAAAATCTCCACCGGATCACAAAAGTTTACGGTTATATAAAGAAAATTCAGATGTAGACATGGTTCAGGTAGCTTGGCTGACAAGGCACCAGCAGCCAAAATCTAGAGCAGAAATCATCAAGAAAACATCCGACTCAATGAACATGCTCAAATTTCCATTGCCATGTAAATGATCGTTTAATGAAAGTATGACACCAGAAAATCCGTTACCTGTAAAAAATATCCCTGAATTTTTAGCCTCTGAATACGAGGCAGGTGAACTAAAAACTTGCCCAAATTGCTGCCAGAACGGTCACAAACCCTTCTTTGATCGTCATTGGCGTCCGTATAAATGCGAACATCAGCAAGATTTAAGGTATTCTCAAAAATAACATCCTGACAACCACGAACAACATCAAGGAATTGGAGATTTGGTGCATCAATCTTAAGACAGGCGAAATCGAGCTTTGCCAAAGCCAAACTTTGAAGTAGAGGACAACAAGCAATCAGATTCTGGAACACATCTTGGGACAGGGTAAGATATCCAAGAGCAAGGCATTTCAAATCCCTGAAGCCTTTGAATAATGTTAGCGGAGGTTTTAGCTCACAATTAACTAACCGCAAATGGATCATATCTTTACAGGAAAACATATGTGAAGGAATACTATAGGATAGGAGTACCCTTTCCAAATTCTAAGTTTGAACTCTTTGACGGAGTTTCTTGATAGATGATGAATCCATCGATCAATATCCCGACTGGCTACACCATGTAAATAAGAAAGCTCAAACTTGTGAATGGGGCCAATGTGACCTTGGAGTACATGATCAACAATGTTCACAAAGCTTATATGCTTTTGAGTTGAGACACACTGTTTATCGAACACAAGATGACGAATCGTAGCCCATCTGTATCTCCAGTTTCTTGATAAAATACTTGTCCTCACTGCATCTCTAATGGGCAAATGTGACAAAATTTGTTCTATAACATCACTTGGTAAGTTGCTAATTATGTCCAACTCCATCTACGATTTCGAACTGGACTTGGGTGGTTCTCTTTACTCCTGACACATTCAAACACATCACAGATAATAAGCAAAAAATTTCAAATATCTATTCTGCTATTAACAGCAAAGTTCACAGATATTTCATAATCAAAAACCCTCAGCGACAGCGTTACTAACTGACCGGAATGAAAAAAAAAAATGCAAAAACAACTTACCAAATGAGTTTGCTTTTCGAAGTTTGCCCCTTATCATTTGTTTGGTTCATAAGTTGTGTATATATACAATCAAATTGCTAGTATGAATATCCTATAATTATCTCTACAACTAAACGATAAATACAATATAGATACAGCTTATATCTATTGCTGATGTAAATGATAAACACAAAATTCCTCAAGAGATAGAGTCTTCTACGTATACAAGTTACAACACAATAGAGGTAGAGTCCATCGATACAATGAGTCATACTTCTATTAGAAATGTGGTACACAAAGTGATCTAAAATTGTGATACATTTAAAATTATCAAACTCACCCAAATGAACACACGCATGTCTGCGAGAATTGAATTATGAATTTCTCAATCAATATGGACAAGTAAACCACTCAAAATTCTTGGTCATTTTCCAGTCCATGAATTTGATTCATAAATATTTATTTCATTAGATTTTTCCTATAAGGTAAGGCTATTAGAATATCTATGGCCGGCACTAAATCGGATTAACCTTAAATATTAAAACAACCCAAGTGAGCACTTGTCTGTGTGAAATTGAATAATGAATTTCCCAATCGATAGAGACAGGTGAATCCAATCAACCCAATTTAGATGCAAAGTTAGTCAACATAGTCGTCCACTCTTGCATTAAAGTATATTGATAATAAATATGAAAGGGATAACAGCCTTAATTCCCAACTAAAATTTCCTTATTACTTAAAGTTAGTTTCAATACTATCTCAAATTATAAAACCACTGGGAATTCTAACTCGAACCAAAATACCTACAAAAAGGAATCAAATTTTGCCTTAAAACTTAAAACGCTGAGTTAACTTACGAAATAATGTTATTCGCATAAAAAGACGGGTCATGAACTTTAATCGGAACTTGAAATTCAAACTTACAGCAATTGGATTTTGCTATTTATGGGCTTACACATGTTAAGTTGTTCCTCGATCATCCCGACTAACTGTTCTACTTCATTTACATATTCAATAATGACTTTTAAATGATAAATACGCAAATAATAAGCTCTGTTCTTTGTTATTAACAAAGGTGAGAAATTTCGAACTTAAGTCACTTCTAACAATGGAAAACATAAATATTGTTAGAGCAACAGCTAATTGGTCCCTAGTAATTAGAATTGAATTGTTTTACTTCATATACGTGGTTTATGGATGATATACCCAAAAGAAAATTGTGAGAGTAGTAGTAGAAAACGAACCCAAAAGAGAAAAGGGTCAGCCCCCAACTTCGGAAGGGTCAACTTCACCATCACCAATAAATCATCCTTCAATTACTATATTGTATGCTTTTGTCACACTGTTCGATTTTGGTCCACTCTGGTGTATATTATATGCTTTTGAACCCTTCACATGTCCCATTTGAATTTAAATTTTTTGATATAGTCCACACGTCACAATTAATGATTTTTTCTTCTCTCTCGGCTTGCCGTTCCAATTTGACTGCTTCCAATGCCTACTTCCAAGAAACAAGTCCAAATCCCAAGTCCCCCCACACCTTTATAAACCCACAAACATATCTGCCTCATCAGCTCACAATTCCAAAGCTTCCCATTTCTTTTCTTGTTCGATTTCAACCCATAAACAACATACAACATCTATTTCATCAAAACCATGAGGAGGACCGCTAGCAAAGCAAAGAAGCAAAGCAAGTTGATGTACATTATTTGTGCACCCATTAGAACTCTGACCAAGGCCAGGAACTTTTACATGAGGGGGCTTGAGGATTATGCTGGCAAGGTGGGTTATGGTGGTGGTGGTGTGAGTGGCTACACTGCCTCACAAGTTCCACGCTTGCCCAAGAGCTTCAGTGTCAATTCCTCGAGCTCTAGCGACGATGAAGACTTGAGGCAGCTTCTCAGGACGGCGTCGTCAAGGAAGAGCAATGCAGAGAAAGAAAGCAATGTGAAGTCAGAAGGTAATTCAGATATGCATGGAAGACCAATTGTTAGACAAGCAGCTCAACCCATTGGTAGACAACAAACTGTGAATGGGATGGGGATGAGGAGTTACAGTGTTGGGTTGAAGATGGGAAGAATTGATGAGGAGATGGCTTGTTCTTTTGAGGAGGATGAAGCGAATGTGAAGGCTGATTTCTATCCAAGAAGTAGAAGTTATGCTGTCAAGAGACGAAGTGGTGGGTTTGCATAATAAGTGGACGACTTGATTTCTTGATTTTTTTGGTGTGAAAAAATGTATGTATTGAAAAGAGTTGAACCAATTCTCTCTTTAGTCCACTCTATTGTTTACTTTGGTTCCTTCATTACCAATTGATATTTGGAAATTTAGATATAAAAAAATGTCAAAAATTGTCTCATCAAAGATAATTGGCAGTGTTATAGACTTTGTTCAGAAAAACATACATACATCACAAATACTTGAATCAAACCCACATTTCTGCAATAAAGTCCTGTGTTAGCTGCAGAAATTGATGCACGATCATGGGTCCAAGTAGATTATCTCAGCACACAATGAGGCACGCCTAAACCGGCGCAACTTTTTTAAAAGTTCGGAAGAACCGTTGTAAGTGCCAAAACATGAGAAGTTAGGATATGAAAATATAAGAGAATATGAAAATGAGAGAAGATAATTTTCTGGTTTTCAACTTGTATTCAGTTTTCATTGATTCTTCTTTTTATTACAAGCAAGCATATTTATACAAGTGGAAGTGCAAGTAAGACAAAATCCCTTGAGCTCCCAACCTTTGAATTCCCAAGGTCAAGCCTACCAAATTAGGCAACCAAACCATTCTTCCCTAAAGTAAGGTAGGCTCCTAACCTAATTCTACCAATCCCATTAATGACTAAACTAACTAATTCATTAATGAGCTAGTAGACTAATTCAACATATGACAAATGCTAACACTCCCCCTCAAGTTGGTGCATAGATATCACCAATGCCCAACTTGCCAAGAGAGTTGTGGAAAGCTATAACAAGAGACTTCCTTCATTAATATGTCTGCATCGAGCTTCTTCTTAATAAAATGTCGATCCACTTCAACATGCCCCCTCACGTGGGACCACTACATGGTGGGCCACACGTGGAGCAAAGGCCACATTGAAGTTAATCATTTCGGTCTGTCGGTGGCAACACCAAATCCAAGTGCAGCCGGTTGGTCGGTAGATCACATAAACCATGCGAATAAGGCAAAGGCAAAGCAAAGAACACAGAAACCCTGTGAACACGGTAAGAACACAGAAACCCTGTGAACACGGCAAAGGTAAGGTAAAGGACACAGAAACCCTGTGAACACGGCAAAGATAAGGTAAAGGCCTAAAATAGGGAAAGGCACGTCAAGGTAAAACCAAACCCTAAACAAAATAGGGTGTGGCAAGGTAAAGCCAAACCCTAAAAAATAGGATAAGGCAAGGGTACGGAAAGTCAAAAGCAAAGACAGGGTCAACGGGCATGACCACATCGGAAACACACCAGTAAAGGTAAGAACACGGTAGAAGCAACAACAACACTGTCCTCAACAAGAGACAACAACACTGGTAGCAGCAAGAGCAACACTGGTACCAGCAAGAGCAATATAAGGCACTGGCACCAGCAAGACAAGGCAGGGCAGACAACTGTGGCAGTAGCAACAGCAGAGGCAACTTCTCTTCACTCCCCCTCTCCCCCTGAAGAGAAAGGGTCGATGGAGCCATATGATCAGTGGCACTGGCACCAGTGAGAGAAATCTAAGACACTGGCACCAGCAAGTGCAATATAGTAGGCAGCAACAATAATACTAGCAGCGTCACAAATACTTCCACTATTGCAGACACAACTTCTCTTCACTCCTTCTCTCCCCCTGAAGAGAAGAGGTTGTCAGAACCATAAGCAGTGGCACTTGTGAAACAGAAGCTGACTGAAGCTCAGATGTAGAAGAATCAGTCATGGCAGATAGGTAACAGAATTGCAGCGGAATAGATGAGCAGCAATGTCACTCCCCTTCAAATCCGATGACGTATGAGAGTCGAGATTTGGAGAAAGCAACACCGGTAATGACAATAAAGTTGCAGCACCCAAATAAAGTTGCATCTATCTCCCCCTCAAATCTGACACTGGTAGAGGGTCGAGATTTGAAAGAAAGAAAATGAAATAATAGTAAAGAGATTCAAACATGGCAGTCTCGTGGCAGAAACAAATGCAAGGAAAGGTGGAATGGAGATGGGCATCCGACAACTGGAGAAAAGGAATAAAAGATGGAAAAGAGTCTGCAACCCAAA
>NW_018922373.1:39036-56463 GCF_002207925.1 Prunus avium | reverse complement strand
GGGGGGGGTAAAACGCCAAAACCCATTTCCAGCAACAAAGTCCAGCCCGGGCAACTACTGGGGTCCACCTGCCTGGGCTGGCCCGAAGGCAGAAACAGCTCGAGTGCTTGCCCGAAGGCTGCTGACGTCATCCGCTACAGTGCTATGCTACAGTATCGCCAACAGCATTCTGACAAGTGTCGCGTTCTGAGCTCTCCGATCAGAATTTTTCCTCCAATCCAATGGCAGCCAATTTTTGTGCAATAAAAAAATGAAAAAAAATCGAATTTTTTAAAAAAAAATACCCAAAACTCTTCACTTTCAACACCAAATCCTCATACATTTTCTTCTACTTCTACTATTATTCACTTTTTACTCAAGTATTGACAAGTACGAACCCAAAAATTTTATCCGAAAATATTGTCCAAATTAATTGTTTAGGTAAACAAATTTGTGAAAAAAACAAAAAATTGAATAGTACTTGCCCTTTGCCCGGCAACTGCTGGAAGTGCAACTTACTTTTTGCAAGGGCAGACACTATTCACGTGAATAGTGTCAGCCTTAGCCCCCCGCTTGCCATGGCAAGGGTTTGACTGCTGGAAGTGCCCTAAGACAAATTCATATAAAACAATGAAAGTAGAAGAATTATTGATGATATCCTACCAACAAATATTTACCTGACTACTAGGTAAATATGATATAATATACCTAATTTTTAGGTAAATATAAGATAATGTACCTACTAGGTAAATATACCATAATGTACCTAAATACTAGGAAGATATAAGATAATGTACCTAAATACTAGGTAAATATAAAATAATGTACCTAATTACTTGGTAAATATAACAAAATGTACCTAACACATAAGTAGTATACTCTACTATATCTGATAAACATGTAGATTTTAGATAAAATGTGTGAATTTGAGTGATACAACCAATAATCGTAAAACGCTACAACAAAAATATGGGGAAAATATGAAAAACTAGAAGATAATTAACTATCAAGAAACAAAGGAATCGAAAATGATGTGGGTGAAAACACAAAACCCACATGTGTTAATGGTTAATTGTATCTTAATTAAAGATATTAGGTGGGAATTAACTTTACAGCAACAAAAATATGAAGAAAAAAAGTGAGCTAAACTAAATCAAACGTAAAACAATGAGAGTATATTAGTGAGGAATTGTATTTTCAAAGAAGAAAACAAACAAATAAAATCAGTGAATAACAAAAGTTGTGGCAAAGAGTTCATATAGGAGCATGACTGAAACATAATAGCTATTTCAAAAATTATAGGAGACGTGATTTGTTGCCTTACTTAATTATTTCAAAAATAAATTTCTTACCTTATTTAATTTTTAGGGGCATGATGGGAATAACAAAGTAATTTAAAAATGAAAAAAATAATATGTAAATATCAACAAAAAAAAAAAAGGAATGTAATTATACGTGGCACAAAAGTCAAAGGACTTGTATCAACAACAACAAATACAAGGATTGCATCCAACTTCTATTTTCGATTTTGGAGTTATACCGAATTTTCTATAAATTAAACCAAAATCATCATTAGTGGCATGAATTACATCTATTTTCACATACTCACATCCACTCAATTGACTTCTATATCTATTTTCAATTCCATATGATGTTTTCTAATATAGTAACATAATACATGTCATACCAAGCCACACCAAGTCAGGCAAAAATGGAAAGAAAAAAAAAATGGCGAGAGAAACAACAGATGTCAGACAAAAATGGTGAAAAACAATGGTCAGATATACCACACCAAGCCAGCCAAAAATGGAAATAAAATGAAAATGTTGATATGAGGAACATGTAAAAAAAAAAATGGAAATAGTAGAAGGAAGAAGATGAGAAAAATGTTTTTTTTTTTTAAATAAAAAAGAGGAGAACACGGATTCAACCAAAAAAAAGATTAGGAGAAAAGAGTGAGGTTGTTGGGAACAAAAAAGTGCTTGAAGAATTGTAAAGCAATCTTATAATAATAGTAATAATTATATATATATATATATAATTGTAAAATTGTAATGCAACATTATTTATATATAATATAATGCTTGCAGACAAAATAAATAAATAAAAATTGGAGGCCCCTCATTTTTGGAGGTTGTGTTTAGTCGCACAGCTCGCACATGCCATGGGCCGACTTTGCTTTAGGGTGGAAGTGCTCTTAGCGTTATCACATTGTGACGTGTCTTTGAGTGCTATCCAGAGGTATATTGAAAAAACGACTACAATTACAAAAAATTAAATTAAATAATTAATTTTCCCGTATAATGCCTGAATATTTTCCGTATGTTTTTAATAGATTTGCTGAATAATATACATATGTATTTTATATGTATTATACCCGTTACATATATTACATGACATCATGCATTGATGTGCATTCATCATTATCGTTATATTTAGGTAATAGTTGGTCATTGTTATTTGTGGGCAGAATGTGCATTGATCATCGTTTTTCTCGATTCTTGATGTGACTTTGCTGCTGTTGACGAAAATGATCATGCTTGCATGATGATTTTAAGGTTGGGGTGGGGTTATGACCTCATGATTGGCATTAGGTATTGATTACAATTGTTAATCTCCACACAAAGCATTGTTTATACTCAAACCGTCGCACCCATCATCATTAAGCACAATGTGAACACAGTTTATAGGAGGGTCAAGGTCAATGCCTTACGGATGATTCATATATATATTTAATCAGAAAACGCATGAATCTTTACGAACCGAAGGTCATTGATTTTATTTTTTTAGCATTATTCATAATTAGATCAAAATGCTTTGTTTTACCATTAAACACCACAAATTGAAAGCATGGCTCTTGGAACTTAAACAATTATAAGGATGAATCTATGTTGGGGCTATATGTATTAGATGTATTTGAAGGGTATATGCCGTTTAATTTCTTTGTAAAATCCTGAATTCATCTTATAATGACATCTTATTAGAGTGATATTTAAGGATGTCAAAAAGATGATCTTCCTTTTGAAATGTACATATCTTTAATAATACCACCAACCAACCACATGTCGGAAACCCAAATGCTAGCCAGCTTTTGCCATTTCAAAATGGTATTTGAAAATTTTCAAACCAAATCCATTTGTGTTGCACAAAATTGACACACTTGTTCATTTCAAGATTTGGCCACCTTAACAACCCTTTTGGATTTTGTCAACATAGTCCACTTCCAACCAAGGCAACGTTGAATTGAATAGCCCCCCAAAACCCACAGTGCCCCTTTTACCGTGATATATTCTGCCACTTGCACATTATTTTTCAGAAATGCTCCTTTCTGAATTTGTGGTCCATTTGGAAATTAATGGAAGCAAGATGATGATAAAAGTAAAGGATAATGTGCTCTTTTTGTTGATGTGACATGAGTACTTATTCTTTGCACAAAATAAAATAAAAATGGTGAAAGTATTATCATATTAAGGTAGTAATTAGTTTGAAGAAGGAATTATTATTACTTTTGAACCAATTTCTACGCATGACTCATACACAAGCATATAAAAATGGTCAAAAAGGAAGCTTAGTGTTTGCCTTTGGGGCCTTGGGCGGGGTAGGTTAGGACTTGAGACTAAAGGAAAAAGCATCATGCCTGAATCATTGACCAAGGAATAGACAAGTATTTGTTCAATTTCAACACCAGAAAGTCAAATCAGAGACCAAATTCTATTTTGTGAAGTTTGTGATGTTAAGCATATTCCAGTTGATCAAGACGTTCAACTTTGAATACCACTTTATATAAATTAGATAATTCAGATGATCGCTTCTATTTTAAAAAAAAATTGTGGCATTCGTGATGTGTAAGAGCATCTTCAAGGGAGATGTTAAATGTAAAATGTAAAATTTGAATTTGATGGCTTATGTGGCAATTTGACTCTTTAAAACAAAAATTAACTCCACCCGAACTGCCAAATATTATATTATTTTATTATATTTTAAAATCAAATATGGCTCATATGATTCATAAAGTTTTAAAATAGAGCAAATGATAGTAGAGTCCATGACTAAAATAATATTTGACGTCAAGTTTTTTGATATGTTATTTTTGACATATCTCTTCCAACTTTCAAATCTATGTAGGATTTGACTACTCAGTTAACTTTCAATTTTTGTCATATTTCATGTTCATGTGGCAATATAACATATCGATTGGTGATACTCTAGTGTGGATCGTTAGAAAATATGAAACAGGGCCAACTTGTAAACAATGTGCGGATTACCAATTGCTATCTGAATTAGTGCACAAACGGAATGAATGACCTTAATTAAAACTTCTCCATCATCAGAAACAAATAGAACTCTTCTAGAATACTCAAACGGCATTATACTTCTCAATACCAAAACTATTCCTTTTTTGTTTTTTTGTTTCTTTTTCTTTGGGTTTTTGTCTCTTAGATAAAGATTTGTCCACATTATTTATTGGATGTCAACTAGCTTGTTATTAAAAAGAGTTAATACATTCAATAAGGGTAAATTTGGAAAATAAAGACTAGTTTGTGTGATGCTTTAATGATATTATTTGAAATGTAAGGAAAATAACACTGATCATGAGAAGAAAGGAGAAGGTTGCTAGCATTCCATTTGAAAGAATGACATCCAATAAATAATGTGGACAAAATCTTTATCCAAGAGACAAAAATCCCAAAGAAAAAGAAACAAAAAAAGACAAAAAAGGAACAGTTTTGGTATATGCAGTGGGTTGCTGTGGTGATGAATCAAATCATCTAATGTGTCACAGCTGCCATACTATAAGACTATATCCATTATCGGTGGTCACCTTTTGCGGCGGGTCCCTTCTTCTCCACTTTCCTCCAAACCAAAGACGGTACACTTTGCTTGCTGCTGTCTGTGGTAGGTATTATTGCATTATTGCACACCCACCACCCCATGTGGTTGAGTGGAGACCTCCCTTCCTTCCTTACTTTTATTTCCCATTTTGTGTGCGCAAAATATCTCTCTACTTTCTAATCTACACTTCTTACATATGCATCAGATCAGCTAAACTAGGGATATACAGGAGGCTTTCTACCACCGCTGGTCTGCATAGATTAAGGCATGCTATTTTGTTTATAATTATTATTACAATTAGAAGTTCTCTTTATGAAATTCGAACTTGGTGGTTGTCTTGCGGGAGAAGTGCAAAGCCAATTCCTTCAAGTCCTTTGTTAGTGCTGGTGCCCCACAATAAAACACGCCTGCACAAAATCATAGATATACATAAACACATATGCCATCATCATTTTCGTCATGATTATGGTTTTAATTAAGAGGAATGTTAGAGCCAGTCGTCCACGAATGTAGAATTCGCATGAATAGCGCCCGCATGAGCACGACTCTAACATTCTGAATATGCATGAATTTTTGTCAATTTTTCAAAGTATAATGTGGTAGGCGAAAGAAGGTGGGCTAAAGTAGTAGGTGATGTGAGGTGAAGGAAGTTTGTACTCACCCACTCGGCTATCAGGATGGTGGCGAGCAATATCCTTGTAGACTTGGCGCCAGTTGGGCTTGGCAAAGTGGGATTTGACACGTGTCCCGGACACCACATCCACACCATTCTTGGCATGGTGAAGGGACTGAAGCATGGCAATGAGGGCTGACCTGGCATCTCCTTCCTCATAAACACTGGTGCAGTAGTTGTGGATCTCAATGACACCCTTCTCGTCCATGTCCGCCACCTCATTCAAGATCCCTTTGAACCATTCAAACGAGCCTTGCTCCCGCGTCACCCAATAATAATAGGCCTTTCTGGTCTTGAACCCTTTGTTGCTCTTGTTCTTGCCGCTGCTGCTATGGTTAGGGGTTGATGAGTTGCCACTGACCCTGCCCATTTCTAGGGAAGACTCTAATATCGAGTCGTCGTCTTCCTTGCCCTTCATTTTCATGTTGTTGATGATGTCCTTCACAATGCTCACCATGGGAGTGGCCCCGATTCCAAGCCCCACTAGCAGTACTACGTCGTATTTCTTGTAGTCCTGTGCTGGTGCCCCGTATGGACCGTCTATCAATATCTTGGGAAAGCTGTTCCACCAATTAATCACATTAAGATCAACCTTTGAAGAAAAAAAAAACATTTGTAAAGATGTGTGTGTATCTAATTAAAATATACCTGGGATTGTTTCCTCCTTGCATGTTATCAGCTCTGAGTAGGCCACTCTTCCCACCAGTTGGAGGCTGACACACCTAATTAACCAATGTAAACAAACAATACTGAGATTAATTTTGAAATTAACAAGTTCATGTAATTAATTAAGAAATAAGAATTGTTGAACAACAAACCTCGGAGAAAACAGTTTTGAGCTGCCGCGTCCAGTCGCCTAGTGTTCGAATGTGGACGCTCAGGTAGTCGTCTCCAGGTGCTGAGGTAATGGAAAACGGGTGCCTGTTGACCATATAATTAGGACATAATTAGATTTAGAGTGGCTTTGTTTTTGTCTAATTGGACATGATTAGAAGAAGACTGTGTGAACCAGATTATAAATATGTGCCTGCCTACCATTCAAAAGGAGAAACCGCAGCACAGTTGACAAACATGTACTGCCCGCTCTTGTATTTGAAGCCCTGAGGCTTCGACATGTGCAGTGCAAGCACATTTCCCGGATAAACAGCAACCTTCAATGATGAATTTAGCAATGTGTCAAACAACTAATTAGAAATTTGATGATACAATTTGAGCTAAAAGTTATACTTAAGCAAGTTTTAATTAATCTACCTTGAGAATCTTGACTGGCTTGATGCTTGATCGAAAAGCTCTGATCAACCTTTCACAAGCGTAAAGGACAACTGGGACTGCCAAGTACATCCATGTCTGCCACCGCACAAAAGCAAAATCACTCTCGCAATTATGCAGCTTAGATACCAAATGGGAAAGAAATCAAATTTTGGGGGTTTTTTTTATTCTTCAGGAATTGAATTAGGAACTGACCGTTTTTTGATACCATTCCTTGGTGAGGTAGAGTTTAATGCCGTGGACGATGAGCAAAGCATAGACAATGACAAACAGGTGGTGTGAATACCAGAAGGCATTGAAGCCTGTGAGCTTCTTCAGGGGCTTTGGCAGGTTCAGTTTGTTTCTCCTAAACCAAGGAGTGGCCAATGTGAAAGCTATGGCCATCAACACCACAATTGAAATGCCTGTCCACCCTTCCACCCCCTTCACAAACCACCAGTAGTTTGGAGGCTGCTCTTCCCCAAAGTACGGTACCATAGGCTCGTACTCTTCTTCAGTTGCATGAATTAGTCGTGGGAAATCGCAGGTTAAATGCGCCCCAGCGTGCAGTCCAACCCCGACAGCAATTCCAGCTGCAATGACCTGCATGATCAATTAACTTTCAGACTCAATTTTGTGGACCAAATTGAATTCTCAGTACGACCAGAGTGACATTTCGTTTCTGTTACCTTGTGGAAGTTTAAATTGTCATCGAAAGGGACAACGACGCCCAATTTGGTCTTGTTTCTGAGCCAAGTGATGGTGTTTCGGCAGACGGGTAGTAAAATTAAGGCCATGTTGAATTTAAGCGTCTCTGCTCCTCCTTTAGCAATGCAAACACAGTAGCCCATCGCTTCAAATGCTGCCTTATTCTTGTACTGCAGAAACTTGTAGACGAAGAGACCGGACACTACGCCAAGCCACAGCATCATAACCCATACTCTCTGCCAGTTATCTAACAAGAAGTATTTGGTCTTCTCATACCATCGTGTGATTGGGTTGTTCTCCTGTGTGGGCTTCAGCTTCTGGCTCAGCAGTTGGCTCAGAACCCGGCTTTCGTTTACGCTGACAGATTGGCCAACTGGAGCTTGCAGCAACAGAGTTTCCAAGTTTTCAACCTGTTTGAATAGTTACGGAGTCAATGCAAGGAAAGAAAATTGGACAAAGTATTTGTACATTTGAAAAAAAAGAGTTTCCGAGTTTCATGCATTGTTGCAGCAACACCAGCATACCATGATGTAGCCAGCACCATCCGGGTCTAGTTCTTCCATAATCAAAGCTGAATATTCCTTAGCTTGTTTTTGAATGTTGGAGAGCTTGTTTGCAGAAGCACTCAGACTAATGATCTGCACTAAAAAAAAATTAATTTAAAAAAGATATTTTAATTACATGCATGTTTAGGAAGCTATCTTAAAAATTTGACCGGCCAGTCCTCAATAAACGGCGGTTCACCTACCTCTCGGACTTCTTCCTCTGTGATTCTACCGTCAGCGTCTCTATCCACCCTGTACACGTACATTGATTATGGTCCAATTACTTTAATGAGAATAATTAACAAAATTAACAAATATAGTAAGTGATAATTAAATAGATAAGTAATGATAAAAATAAAATAAATTTAGTTGTGTAGTTGTTGGTTTGGGTTTTGGGGTTCTTTTCCTCTTGTTTCATAAAAATCAAATCAAATTAGTGTAGTACATGTCAAAGAATGTTTGGAGCCTCGAATCAAAGCTTTCATCAGAAATTTGCTCCCAGAACTCTCGGAGCTGAGCTTTGTTCACGGCATCACCACTAATGTTACGCCTCCGAGCAATCGCGCGGAAAAGCTCTCCTGCAAACTCCTTCGACTCTTTGTTCATCCCTGATCGAACACATTAATCGATTAAAAACAACTTGAACTAATTTAGCTTTCCGTTCCTACTTAATTTGAGTGAAAATACATCAAACACTTGTGGATGTACGGACGGACCTATGCATTCCCCGAAGAGGGAAGAAGGGAGGAGGCCGTTGGATTTGACGGTAAGTTCATCGAAGCGCTTTTCGACGGCAACCCATCCGGAGGAGGAGGAGGCGCCTCCGCCGGTCTTGGCGGTGATGAACTTGAGGCTCTTTAAAGCGTGGGCGGTGGCAGACTTGGTGCGGTCGAATCTCCTCGCGTTAGACGGTCTCTTGGAGAAGGAAGCCAGGCGCTTCAGCTCCTGAGAGACTTGCCTGATGTGCGACGACGTGTTGCGAAGCAGCGAGGACCGAAACGACGACGATTTCTTCCCCTCAAGAGTTTTCTTGGCCAGCAGAGCCAGCTCGGAGTCTTCATTGCTGGCTCCGCCGGCGGCCTGGACGCTGTGGACGGCGACGGTGTCGTCTCGGATGTCGAGAGTGATCTCCACATAAGCATCGTCTTCGTTTTGGTCGGTGCCGGGGGTGCGGTTGCTGTCCACGGCGGACTTGTCGAACTTGGCGCTCTTAATCCGCCGCCAAGCTCTGGTGGATTTGGAAGATAATGAAGAAGGAGCGTAGCTATTGTGAGGCTCACCGAGCGGGCCGCTGAAAGCTCTTCTTTCAAATTCAGCTGGGCCGCTTTCTCCCGCGGCTGTCGACAACTGAGTCGACTCGGTGTCCGAGTTGTTCTCCGAGGAGGTCATCAGCCCTTCCTCGTGACGCCGACTCCCCATTGAAATCTGATTCAATTCTCCCCGGTATCCAAAAAATCCGTTAACAACAAACAAAACTAACAGAAATGAGAAAGAGATTGGTAGTCGAGATTATTTTTGTTTTGGTTTTTGGAGCTGAAGCAAGAAGTTTTGGGTTTAAAATGGAAGGTGTTTGGGAAGTATAAATAAGAGAGGAGCTTATGGCTGGTGAGAGCATGCAGTAATACGAAGGCGACTTTGAATTGAGAAAGTCAAGAGCATGAGAAATGCGAAGAAAAATAAGGCAAGCAAATTAGCGACAGGAAGGCGGGGATTGCTGGCTCTCAAAACTCGCACACACGGAAGACTGAGTGAGAGAGAGAGAGAGAGAGAGAGAGATATACGTATACAGATGATGCGGGTTCTTCTTCTTCTTATTATTATTTTAATGATGATAATGGTATTTTATGAGCTGCAGACGCGATGGAGAAAGTGGTAGGAAAACTCTGAGAAAGTTGTAGGAAACCAATGCCAATGCCGATCAACTCATTCCTGCAACCAAGGATTTGAGTGCCACCTTTTTTTCATTTTCCTTTTTTCAAAGCAACTTCAGTTGTAAAGTGTAAATTACATAAGACTTATCTTCGAGAATGTAAAACTAATTTTTGCTCCATTTAGACGGAATAAAAATTTAAAGATTAATTCCATTTTCTTGTCTGAATTCATTTTTGCTTTAATTTTTGTTGTGTAATTCCCCGTTCATGGGAATGGAGCGCATTTCGTGGCCAGCCGTTTACCTCCATTGGGAGAGCTCCCGCGACGAAAGGGATTAGTCACTGCTATCGGCGGTGGATACCCTTGGGTCTCACCTAAAAAAAAAAAAAATTATTGAACATCCAACTTAGCCTAGTAACTGAACATTTATTTAAATATTAGAAAGAACGACACATGTAACGGTATTATTTGAGATAAAGACGATAAGATCATGACTGATGAGGACCCAGGTATTATCCTAAGTGATTGAATGGAGTAGAATAACGATATCAAAGCAAAAGAGAAATTTATATCCTAAATTGCTAAGTAAAGAAGTAAATTAAACATTATAATTTTGTCTTTTATAATTTGCAGATGTATGGTTAGATTCAATGTGCAGTTGCTGTGTCGTATAGAATAGGCGCGTAGGCCGGTGGGCTAATGGTAATGAACCAAACAAAAATAGATGAGTGGGATGCCGGAGAGTGACATTACTACGTCTATATCTCATAAACTTTGTCGACATGCCGTATAAACTTACTATTCATGTTGACATTTTTTGAGGAATACATTTGAATTTGAATTTGGATACCTTTTTTTTTTTTTTTTTTTACCTGATTGCACCCAATTTCAAACATTCCAATGTTCATATGAAATTTTGGTCAGTCAATGGAGGAAGACTCAAATGATTAATGATAATTATTTTGGTGATATTAGCTCGATGGTTCTAGATATATTAAGTATTGCAATATCATGTAAGGCCCTGTAGTATAAGTGATTAAGAGTATTTATTCATATATCTAAAATACTAGGTTTAATTCCTCATTCCTTCAATTATCGCTTGTATAAAAATAAAAAATAAAAATTTACAATACCCTTCAAAATTAAGTAAAAATATATCAAAAATACTTTTGTAGAGATGATATACAATGGCGAAAATAACTATGAATTGACAACCAAGGAATTTGTGTTAAAAGTGAGATTATCTTTTGGGTCATCTAATTTAATTAGTTTAGTTACTATTTAAGAAATTATGAAGAATTTTTTGCTATGATGGCTATTAATCTAACCACTCTACCAGAAATTGGTTGGCCGTATACGTAATTTGAAGAATTGACTTAAATAAAAGCTCCTCGCCAAAAAAAAAAAAAAAGTGAAGAAAGAGTCCTGAATCTAGGTAAGAAATAATGTAACTCTATAGTCAAATATGACTTTTGACTATAGATTCAGTCACTTCCTTCTTCTCTTAAATGTACGTACCATACAAGGTAGGCATGCATATATAAATATGACGCCACGTGGTCGACGTCCATATATACTCTAGATACTTTGCTTGCGCTGATTTAGGAACACAGCATAAGTAATTCCAATCTAATTAATTAAATTGGCTTCACGTGGAGATTAAGTAATTCCAACCTTTGTAGTCTCCTCCGGCATGCTTGTAATTTGTTGAGCGGTCTAATTCCTCAACCCTAATTTTAATTTGAGATATTTAGTCAAATACTCATTCTTAGCACTAATAATATAGATAAACCCTACATCATTTAATTTTTATAAACAAACTCAAAAAATGACAGATGGCCCTATTGAATTTAATTTTGATTATTAAATTACTTTGATGCCCTATTGAATGTTTTGGGTATTTTTATGAGGTTTTGGGGTTGAGCTTGTTTTAAGAAATTGATGACAGTTTTGTAATTGCTATATTGTAAATGGGTTTTGAGTGTGTTTCTAAAGTCCATTTTATATAGGATTTCTTTTTATAATTTGAGCCTTTATATTAGGTATAATAATGAATCTCCCTTTTAATTTATCTTGAATTCTATATGGTTTTGACACTATAATCATCATTTTAATTATTGTTACTCCAATGTGTAACCTGAAAAAAGAAAACGGCAACTGATAGATTGGTGCTCCAATTCCTTTTTACTTTTGTTGTTGTGGTTGTTGACAGCAATTGCCGCCAATAACAATATGATTACCAACCAACAATAATGTTTAGCACAAAGAGTCTTTGCTCCTAACAATGCGAAATGAATAATATATATAGCAAAATTACCACTTAGAGAAATAAATAATTAAAAATGGAGATGCGCGGATGTAGTCAAGATCGTTGAATTGACTAAGGAGGACCATGGGGCTATGTATATATACATGGGATCGGGAAAAAACCAAAACAAAATGAGATGGAGCGAAGTGAGAATGGGTTGACTGGGTAGGGCGGAGGGGTCTAGGCAGCAGCACCAGGTCCGGGAGTGAGCGACGCGGCTTGAAGGTGGAACGCGGATTCACCGATATTATATGCCATTTTTTCATTAAACAACAAAAAAGAGAAGAAAAATTAATGGAGACAAGGACTGACTTTGACTTTGACTAAATTTCATAGGTACACGAATCTTATTATATTTTTTCAAGTTTATACAATAAAAAACAATAGTGACATGATTTTCACCTTGTCTTTATTTGATTAAAGAAATCTAATCCAATCAATCAATCAATCAATCATGTTATTATCGGAGAAGATGCTCCGTATTCAGTCAGTATCTTTCCTAACTCTACTCTATCATACTATTGTTGTTGGGGAAGCGTTTTTTCTAGAAAAGGGAAATATGAAAATTGGCGGTAGTTGAAGCATGGGAAATCAAACACTTAACTTTATTTTATAAGATATTTAGTTATATACTCATTCTTAGCACTAATACTATAGATAAACTCTACATCATTTAATTTCTATAAATAAACCCAAAAAATGACAGCTGACTCTATTGAATTTAATTTTGATTATTAAATTACTTTGATGCCTTATTGAGTGTTTTGAGTTTTTTTATGAGGTTTTGGGGTTGAATTTGTTTTAAGAAATCAATGGCAGTTTTGTAATCTAAAAGAAGTTTAAAGCCTTTTTGTTATGTTGTAAATGGGTTTTGGGTATGTTTCTATAGTCCATTTCATATAGGGTTTTTTTTTTATAATTTGAGCTCATATATTGAGTATAATAGTGAATTTCCCAAATCAAAA
Source organism: Prunus avium (assembly GCF_002207925.1). The sequence goes on along the minus strand of NW_018922373.1, from coordinate 43,332 downwards.
TATAGTGTGACAAATTTGATATTGAGATCATCATTTCCTTTGCAGTATGAAAAGCCCACATCAAGCCCGCCCAAGGGTTCTAAGCCCATTGGAGTTGATCGCGTACATTTTTTTTTGGTAAAGAGGGGGGGTCAAACCCCAAAACAAACAAAACCTTAGCCAGAAGCTAAACTAACCCAACGAGTTCTAGGAACTCCTAATAAGTCATCAACTAAAACAGAACCAAGCCAGCTTGGAGCAGCATCAAGCACACACAACCCAAGATCAAGGTTATGGCTCCATTTAGCCAAACAATCCACCACAGCATTCCTTTCCCTGTATATGTGGCTCACATAACAAACACCAATTTGTCTCACCATTGCACAACATCTAGCAATCAAGGAAGCTAGAGGATGGGAGCCAAGCCTAGAATGCTGCTGAACAAGGAGGACAGCTGTAGCAGCATCCATTTCCACAGAAAGCCTACGAATGCCTTTAGCAATAGCAATTTGCAAGCCAAAAAACAAGCCCCAAACTTCAGCTTCCAGAATCTGCCCCTTACCAAGGTTCACAGCAAACCCACTGACCCAATCCCCTAAGGAATTACGAATCACTCCTTCAGCACCAATAGAGCCTGAAGCACACCTTCTAGACCCATCCACATTAAGCTTAAACTGACCCAGCTCAGGAGGTTCCCAAGTAAGCAAAAGAGGCATTTTAGGGGCCTTAGTACCCCCAACTTGGCTAGCCGTATACCACTCCCTTACAGCAGCAACAATAATCTTCTCAGGCTCATAACTGACCTCATTGTCAATATTAAAAATCTGATTGTTTCTCCATTTCCATAAAACCCAGCAAGTAAAGACAAAAACAAGAGGCCATGGCACATGATCACCCCACATAGCTTTAGACAAAAGATTAGAACGAAGCCAAGGGTGGAAATCCATCTGGAAAAAATGGGGATGAGCACCAGGACAAAGCATAGCTTGCCAAACACTAGTAGCCTTCTCACAGTCCCTAAAAATATGCAAAATGGACTCAACTGGCCAATTACAGTAGTTACAGGCAGGATCATCCACCAGATGCCTCCTAACCCTCTGCTCATTAGACAGGATTTTTCCTTGGAACACCAGCCAAAGGAAAATTTGAAGCTTAGGGGGAATCTTCAATTTCCACAAGAAGTGCCAGTCATACGAAGGCCACTCACTACCATGAAACAAGAGAGTATAGGCAGTTTTTACAGAGAACAAACCATTTGCAGCAGGCCCCCAAATTTGAGCATCAGGAACATCACCAGTCACTCCCACAGGAACGCAGATAATTTACTGAACCAAATCCTCATCCAAAACTGCCCTTAATTTGTCAATGTCCCACCAATCCCCCTTTAAAAAACTGGAGACATTGCAGGTCACATCCCCAACATGCAAAATCCCATCTTGTTCAAAAAGAGGTCTTCCATTCAGCCACCTATCCTGCCAAAACTTAACTGTGTCTCTTTTCCCAATCCTCCACACCATACCTTTAGAGAGTAACTCCACCCCATGCAAAATACCCCTCCAAGTGGAGGAACATACCTGCTTTGGAATTAGGGAAGGGTCCAAAATTGACGTAACTTTAAGGTATTTAGCCTTATAAATCCTAGCCCACAGCTTCCCATCCTTGTTCTGGATTCTCCAACCAATTTTAGCAAGCAAGGCCTGATTCATAGCAGCAGACTTCTTAAAGCCCAACCCTCCTTTACACTTAGGACGAAAAACCAAATTCCACTGACAAAGATGAACTTTGGTTCATTTTTCACTGCCTCCCCAGAAAAAATTTCTGTTCAACCGATCTAGCTCATCACAAACACTCACAGGGAGTTTAGTAGTTTGCATAGCATCAATGGGAATAGAGGAAGTCACAGCTTGGATTAAAGTTGCGCGACCAGCATACGAGAGAAGTTTGCCTTTCCAAGAAGCCAACCGACTGTGCACCCTATCCAGCAGCTTCTTATAAGTAGTGTGATTAACCCTTGTATGAAGAAGAGGCATGCCTAAGTATTTGCCCAAGTCACTAGTCTGAGGGGAGCCGCAAATACAACTAATCTCCTTAGCCACCTCCTTCGGAGTATTGGAGGAACAAAAAACAGCAGATTTATCAAAGTTTACAATTTGTCCTGACGCTTGACAAAAAAGCTCCAAACAACCCTTCATAATTCGAGCTTGTTTAACAGAAGCTTCAGCAAAAAGAATAAGATCGTCCGCAAAGAAGAGATGAGAAACCACAGGCCCAGATTGAGACGATTTAACAGCTTTCCAACTACCTTTTTGAACCAAATCAAAGATGATGTGAGAAAGTTTTTCAACACACATCACAAACAAATAGGGGGATAAAGGGTCCCCTTGCCTAATACCATTCATATGAGCAAAGGAATCAGTGAGCTCCCCATTAATACAAATCTGATACTTAACAGTAGAAACACAATGCATGATCAACCTCCTTAAAACCGCAGGCATACCTAATTCAGCCAACACCACCTCAATAAAATGCCAGTTCAATATGTCATACGCCTTAGAAAGATCAATTTTCCAAGCCATAAACCCTCTCTTGCCCTTAGAAACCTTGAACTTATGCATAAGCTCCTGTGCTATAAGAATGTTATCTGTAATATGCCTTCTAGGCACAAAACTAACCTGATTAGGACTAATTAGAACAGGCAAAATAGGCCTCAATCTAGCCACAATGATCTTAGAGATAACTTTATAAAGAGTTGAACAAAGACTAATGGGACGAAAATGCACCATAGTCTGGGGATTATCAACCTTAGGAACCAGCGTGATAAGGGTATGATTCAACTTAGCAGGAAAGGAACACTCAGTAAAAGCCTTGGTCACCATAGCATAAATATCAGTAGCACATTGGCCCCACTGGGTTTGATAAAAGCACGCGGGAAAACCATCTATCCCAGGAGCTTTAAGGCCTCCAATACCAAAGAGGCTTTCTTTAACTTCATCTAACTCCACATCCTTAGTTAAAACATCCAAATCTTCACCACTAATCAGAGGGAACAGATTAGGAATATCCAACTCAGTAGGAGCCAAGTGTGATTGAGTAAAGAGAGACGCAAAATGCTCAACAGCTAAGGCTTTAATACCTAGGGCAGTCGCAACAACCATACCATCATTATTCCTCAAACTCTCAATTTTATTTCTACGCCTTCGAATCACAGTGGTGAGATGAAAAAATTTCGTATTACGATCCCCTTCCTGAAGCCACTGAACCCTAGACTTTTGCTTCCAAAACTGAGCTTCTTGCTCAAGAATTTTATTAAAATCATCCATTAAGGAGACTTCCAGCCGACTGAGAAAAGGATTAAACCCTTCGCAGAGGGCCTTTTGAATACCATTTAGCCGGGCTAATAATCTGGCCTTTCTCAACCGGAGGTGTCCAAAAACATTAATATTCCAATGTTTAAGACGAGCAACCAGCTGAAAGGTCTTCTCCATAGCAGAGCCATCCAACTTACCCCAAGTATTATTAATGAAATCACCAAACTTCTCATGCTTCAACCACATCGCCTCAAATCTAAAAGGGCGAAGATGAGGGGCAGCATGAAAACAAGATTGCAGAGAGATTTTAAGGGGATTATGATCTGAAGTAGTTCTAGGTAAATGTCTAACATGAGCCTCAGCATATAAACCTCTCCAATTCATCATGCAAATGGCCCTGTCAATCCTTTCACTAACTTTATTATTCCTCCAAGTGTACTTAGGACCAGAAAAACCCAAATCCACCATACCATGATCGTCAAACCAATTGCGAAACCCCTGCACACGAGAAGTTACAGCTCCACCCAGCTTCTCATCCACAGACAACATCTCATTAAAGTCCCCAGCTAATAGCCAAGGCAAATGATGGCAATCTGCAACAAACTTGAGATATTCCCATAAACTCGCTCGTTTTCTAATACAAGGACTGGCATAAACACCAGTAAACAACCACGGAGGACCACCATTCCAGGAAACACAAGCTGAAATAGTTTGATCTGACGTTCCCAAAATTTCCACATGAACTTTGCTATTATCCCATAATAACCACAAACCACCAGAAAACCCAATAGCATCCACAATCTCAAAACAATGAAAACCCAAAGACTTAACAACAGAAATAGCTTTCTCACCACTGATTCTCGGCTCACAGACGAAAAGAATATCCATACGATGAATCCGAATTAAATCCAACATAGTAGACTTAAATTTAGTGCTAGCAGCACCCCGAACATTCCAACAGACTATATTCATAAGGAAAAAATCAAATAAAAAACCAATAACAAAAGGG
>NW_018922373.1:2133-36638 GCF_002207925.1 Prunus avium | reverse complement strand
CTTCTTGAAACCCTCCTGAGCTATCTGAAACACTCCATCTCTCACCTTTCTACTCCTCATACGTACCTACCATCCATCGACGCCATCGAAGCAGCGACGCCGTCAACGCCATCGATTTTACATTTAAATAGACGACGGTTTTTTCAGAAAAAGTGTCGTCTTTACATTTAAATAGACGACGGTTTTTTCAGAAAAAGTGTCGTCTTTACATTTAAATAGACGACGGTTTTTTCAGAAAAAGTGTCGTCTTTACATTTAAATAGACGACGGTTTTTTCAGAAAAAGTGTCGTCTTTACATTTAAATAGACGACGGTTTTTTCAGAAAAAGTGTCGTCTTTACATTTAAATAGACGACGGTTTTTTCAGAAAAAGTGTCGTCTTTACATTTAAATAGACGACGGTTTTTTCAGAAAAAGTGTCGTCTTTACATTTAAATAGACGACGGTTTTTTCAGAAAAAGTGTCGTCTTTACATTTAAATAGACGACGGTTTTTTCAGAAAAAGTGTCGTCTTTACATTTAAATAGACGACGGTTTTTTCAGAAAAAGTGTCGTCTTTACATTTAAATAGACGACGGTTTTTTCAGAAAAAGTGTCGTCTTTACATTTAAATAGACGACGGTTTTTTCAGAAAAAGTGTCGTCTTTACATTTAAATAGACGACGGTTTTTTCAGAAAAAGTGTCGTCTTTACATTTAAATAGACGACGGTTTTTTCAGAAAAAGTGTCGTCTTTACATTTAAATAGACGACGGTTTTTTCAGAAAAAGTGTCGTCTTTACATTTAAATAGACGACGGTTTTTTCAGAAAAAGTGTCGTCTTTACATTTAAATAGACGACGGTTTTTTCAGAAAAAGTGTCGTCTTTACATGTAATAGACGACGGTTCTTTTAAAAACCGTCGTTTTTACATATAATAGACGACGGTGAATTACCGTCGTAGTTTGACTTTCAAAAAGACGACTGTCGATTTAACGACGGTTTGAAAAAGAAAAAGACGACGGCGTTTCCCCGTCGTCTATTTCAATTTTTGTAGTAGTGGGCTCACCCCATCAAATACCAAATGTCACTCCACCCTCACTAGTAAGGGTATGACATGTCATCTGATCATCAGGACCAGCACCTTGTCCCTCAGATAAATCCATGTTTTCACCTTGGCCCACATCAACACCAATAGAAGCATCAACAGCCACCGCATCATCGTCAGACTCAGAACTGGCCTCAGAATTAACATCTTCTTCCCTTATATTCAGGGGCTGATGACCAAAAATATACACACCATTCTCTATGCTTGCATCATGGTTCCCCACCCAGCTATCAATTTTCTTACTAACCAACCCAGGCTGCCCAATTTCCTTCCCACTAAACTGAGCGACACCAGACGCATCAGCAGCATCAAAGGAAGTTCCAAAAGGCTTCCTAGGTATCTTATCCTTTGCAGCCAAAAAAGACTTGCTGGCCCCAACTTTATTAGAAATATCATTCAACACCTGCCTAGAAGTGTCCTTAGCTAACTTAGACTTAGTCCAAATCTTGCTGCCCTTGGGGACAACATTCTCCATAGCTTTACCCGTCTTAGAAGACAAAGAAGGCTCCGATCCCATTCTATTCACTTCTCTTCCAAAATCCTCACCAACTTGTCTCAAGGCATCAAATCTGGAACCCTTAGAAGTCCCACCAGCATTCTTACCCCCTCCATCTTTAAAATTATTCTTATATTTCCTTCCAGGCTGAACATTCATCCAAGGGCCTCTTAGCCCAGACTCCTAATCTTGCAGCTTATTAACCCCGTCCCCAGAATCAGTGTTCATGGCCATGCTCCCCTTTTCGATAGGCACCTCAGGAGTTATCTCAGGTTGAACCTCACCCCTCAGAGGACACACTTCCTTCTTATGACCATATTTACCACACATATAACATATTTCTGGTAGGCCTTCATACTCTATATTGTACCAATGTTGATTAATTTGAACAAAAGCCTTTAAAGGCTTAGTTAGATCAAGCTCCACACACAAACGAGCAAATTTACCTCGATTCTGAGAAGTTGTTAGAGAATCTATTTTCAATAGCTTCCCCACTAAATTTCCAATACACTTCAAAGACCACACATCAAAACATTCAAGCTGGATAGCAGCCACCCTTATCCAAGCTGCCATGCGTGTGATATGTGCTAGAGCAGGACAGAAACCAGGTCTCCATTTCTGCATAACCAAATATTGTCCCGCAATAATCCAGGGACCACCAGTCAGCACAAAATTCAGATCCTCCTCCAAATCAAATTTCACCACAAAGTAATCGTTAACAAGATGAATCAACTTCCAATCCCCCTTCAGGCTCCACTTTTGCTGTAACCGATCATGAATGTAATTGTAAGCATGCGAACGACCTAGCAATTTTATGATCAGAGCATGCTTCCAAGGCTGGGAGAGACGATCCATAGCACGATCGGAAAACTGAATGCTCGGCCCCTTCTCACCTCGAGAAATAACCACGTCTTCATCATCATTAAGATCCTCATGAATATCACTAAGGCAACACACATCAATACCCACATTCTTTACTAGATTCACCTTACCCATAAGTTTATCTTTAAAACTTCCAGACCCAAACTCAGATTGTGCCCCAATGACATTTCCAGAGCCAAAATCAGATTGAGCCCCATCTATGAGATTTCCAGAACCAAACCCAGATCGAGCCCCTTCCTTGAAATTTCCAAATCCAAACTCAGATCTAGCCCCCAAAACAGAATCAGCAGTCTGCCCTTGCTTAAGAAACGGAATAGAACTGGACCTCTGTTCCAATTCGCACTCAGAATTGAAATCCTCTGATGCTCTCACTCTCTTAGTGAAGCGATGGTGCTTCATATAGACCCCAGGTGAACCCTCCTCCATGATCAGAGAAAGCAACTCACAGAAACAAACAGAAACAAAATGGAGGAACGAACCTGGAAACCGCCGCGAACAGCAGCCTCCAGAGAGCAGCAAAAGCTTCCGAAAACCAGCAAATATCGCCGCGCGTGAAGCGCGTTCTTGCTATAAGATATGTCACCTTAATCTTTCATGATGATATAAAATGTTGAATAATTGATATCTCGAAAAATTGATCGCGTACATTTTCACCCCAATACAAAGTGTTATTAACTTTTTTTGGGTGGCCGCGCGGAAGCCAAGCCTGGATGCCAAGCTTCCAATCCGACCCTAATATTTCAATACTGGGCCAGCTCAATGATGACCCATAATCCATGTGAGTTTCATCTATGTTTTTGCAATATTTTCAAATTCATTTATTTTTGGGCTTAATATTTTATTTTCAAATAGCAATCGGGGGTGTTAGTTGGATTGCCCAGGTTTTTAGGTCCCGGAATCAAGTCTCCATGGTATCCGTATATGTGAATTTAACTTATCCTCCTAACTTTTGCTGAAAAAGAAAAACCATTTATTTTCAATTTCATTTATTTAATAACAAAACTATGTGCTAACCTTCTTCACGTGTCTACTTAATAGGGTAACGGCCGCTAAAAGTAAAATCAAATTTAGGTTCATGAAATAGTTAGTTAGAAGTAGTTATCTCCTAATAATACTGCTAAAAATGACTAGGACTACCACATTGAATGAGCCAAAAAAATAAAAGGGGTTAATACTAATAATGCAGTGCATGCATCAATATATTGTACTTGCGCGGAAGATTCAAAGTCGATTATATGAAAAAGCTATTAGCTAAGGTTGTATCTAACCCCGTTAGTCCCTCTGTGCGTCCACCGCTCGTTTATAGTTACTATTTTAGATTTGTTATTATCATCACCAATCACACAATATATGCACAAATTTGAACGTGAACATGGAGCGTAGAAATTGAAACCCAAATAACTATATGTAGCAAAATAATAAATAAGATATGGCAGTGAGGCAAGAAGATATAGGAATTGTGGGTGGCGCCTACGAATTTAAAGCGTCGTTGGCAATGTTGTGAGAGCAGCAGGCACCAAACGTGAACATGGAGCTTGCAGCATGTAATGTAAGTTGGTCTAATAAAATTATTAAGCTGGCTGTTTCGAATTATTGAGACTCTCTCTGCCCTCCCTCACAACAATTTTGGACAGCTAAGCTAAATGAATGAATGAGTGATTTATTTGTAATTGTGACCCCATTTTGATTTAGGGGAATCGTATCTTCATGTTTATGCATGCTTAATTTTGCTTACTGCCTAATCAGAAAGACTCTGGAACCAAATTACACGTCAAATAAATCATTAATGCCACATGTCTTGGCTCAAAGTTGGGTCCTAAATTCAATTGAGTTAAGAGGGCAAAGACTTTCCGGGATAATAATTGCATGGATTGGATTAGATAATGCATGATCGAATACAGCTTTCAGCCTTTGGGTACCAAATTAATATACGTTTTAAGCCATCATTAATTTGCACATAATAAGTTAACAAAGTCAACTGATTCTGACCTCGTGTTACAAAAACAAACAAGTATCTGGTTCCGGTGTTATTTGCTCTGGACATGCATGGGGATCTGTGAAGAGATGCTGAGCTGAGCTGAGCAGTGGTTTCCAAACGAGGCAACTTCTTTTGATCCGAGGCTTCCATTCAATATATAAAAACTGCGAGTCTAGGAGGGGTTTCAGATTATTATTAATTTTATTTAATTACCAAGGCGTGGTTAACACTTGAAATTAAGAGCTGACTTATAACTTTGGATTGTATAATTCAATTTCAGTCTTTACATATGTGTCAAACTGTAATTTGTAGAAAGTAAGAAACAATGTCCAACGCATAATAAGGAAATGATATTGGGAGTGTGATTTCCCAAGTGGAGCAACACAGGAATGGCAATTCTAATATCTCTCTTTTTTTCTTCTTGTGAAGAGAGAAATCTTTACGATTCACTCTATCATCATGTAAAAACTTTGGGACAAATCTCTACCCAAACTCAAGCTTTAAATATTGGATGTTCAAACCACAAAAGGAGGAGACTCATAAATCTTTCATTTGACATGCATGGTAATATTCAGAGTCGATATATTTTTCTAGTACAAGCGATGGTCTAACTTAAAAGGGATGAAGATTTCTCTTTCACACACACACATAGCTAAGATGTTTTAGGGTTTTGAATTTGAAACCTCTTATTAGCAAATTAAGACCCTTTTTCAGTAAACTAGATCTCATTGGTCACAGTCAATTATTATATAATATTAATTATCCGGATGTCCGCACGTTATTATCGTGCGGATCCTATTGTAAACAGGCAGGAAAACAGAGAGGGGTAGTACAAAATACACTGCGTCCGCACGATAATAACGTCCGGATGTCCTCAACATTATGCTCTCATATATATATATATATATATACTGCCGACACTATAGCATATTCCTATAACTCATCTATCAATATATATGGGTGAGGAAATAAGGAAAATGTAAGGAAACTTAAAATTATATTTGGCTTCGAAATATTTCTTCCACCTACATCCGATTATCATTTCTCCCCCGTTCTTCATCTCTCTAGGTCTATCCTTAGAGCATCTACAAATGATATAGGCAAAATTATACTATACAGACTGATGTGACATGTTGCCTATTCACTTACTTTTTGGAAAAATACTGATCACTCCAATGAACTAGGCAAATGAAACTAGATAATGCGATATTATAATATTTATTTGGAGTAGTCGGTAGGTAGAAATTTTATTACCACAAAAAACAAAAGAAAGTTGTATTTTATAATAATAAAAATGTGTGAGGCGCTATATACCTATTCATTTGAACAGGTATAATGTAGCAAAGTAAATAAAATTTGCCTACTATTTTACCTATTTCATTGGAGATGCTCGAAAAAACAAAAACTAAAAATTTCAAGAAAGAAACCTGCCTTGAGATTTTATAGTTATTTTGGTGTGCATTAACATTATATTCATTATTTTATACCTACAAAAAGGTATTGGGTTGGCTAAATTAAAGAAGGGGGAGCCTACTTGACACACCAGTTGGAAGAGAAGAGAACAATAGATGTACGAAGCAGGTTTAAATTTGAATGAAGGAGTGAATATGGGCATCTCAACCAAATCTGACAGATTACAACTGGAGTGTAACAGGACAGGTTTCTGAATTGGATAGAGCTGGACACAACCCCCGAAAAAGGCTATTACTAGTTTTGTTTCAAGGAACCAACTGAAGATTATTTCATCACACATCACATCGCATCACAAATTCACAACACATATCTCATAGGCATTAGGCAACACGTCCTTTCTCTGTCAAAAGTTCAAAACTAAGTCTAAGTCTGCATTATTATTTGATATTAAGTAACACAACATTATGTAGATTGAGGGGATTCATGTCATGTGCTCAGGTTACAACTGTTGCTAGACCATCCACATGTTGTTGTTCATATTCATGCCCTCATGTGCACCCCCAATCCAATCCAATCCAATCCCATCATACCCTACCCTCCCTCATCTCCTTCTTCCATCCTTTTGTTTTGTTCCTCGTCGGTTACAAATTAACGAAAAGCTACTACGATCAGTTGTTTATGCTTATAAGCAGTTTCTTAAATTACGTTCAGTTATTTACTAACATCCATCTATGCGCATAGCACACCATATGAAAATTTCTCACTCTAACCAACACACCACGCATGGTCCATTTCCAATGCTGAGTTTGCTAATTTGTGAACCAAGTAATCCTAAACTAATAAATAAATAAACCAAGAAAACTGTTTATTTATAGGGGCTGTTTTCACCGTAGATTAGGGGCTCTGCATTACGCATAGCATGTGTCACAATCCCGTAACGGAAAGCTCTGAGCGGCAGTCTGCACGTGCATTACAAATATCTGGGCTTCATCCTATGCACTTGTCATTTTATTTTATTAATATATATATATTTTTTATTTATTTATTTATATATCCGATATTGAATGAGGAGGAAATCAAATCTAGAATTTCGGATGATAAATGTTCTTTTTATTTTTATTTTAAAAATTGAGAATCCAAAAGATCAATACAAACTAACCACGAAGGGCTAATACAAATTAATCACAAAATGCCATTACAATAACGGAACAGTCTAATATTAAAATTAAGATAATCTTGTGGGACTCCATTAACGATCACGCAGAAACGAAGAAACTTTGACATATACATCCCAACTAAAATTGTAAACTCAAAATAATAAAAAAGAGATAAGACTTGAAAAAACTACTTGAATTACAAGTGGTTTACTTTTAAAGTTTATCTTTGATAATCAAAATCGTCACCCATTTACTTTCTATTGGTGGCTTTGATGGGAGATTTAAATAAAGCAATACAATTAGTTGCTTCCACATATTAATTCCACAATTGGCCAATTTTATCGACCGAGTTATGGCTAAAATGATGCCGACGCTTTGCTTGGATACAGGCAAGCAGTTCCCAGTTTCACGCAAAGAGCTAGCTGTGTCCAAATGTAGCGCATAGATAAAGAGACGAAGACAAAAAGTGTAAGAGCAGCACCTTTCCTCCATGGCCTCTCCTCAGAGTGGCCCAGGTTCAATATGGCCAGCCAGGCTCTCATTTCTCATTGGCCACAAGACAAAAACAGAGAAAGAGTGATGGAGAAAGGGAGAGTAAAAGAAAGCCATAATTGTATGTTTATAATTTCAAACACATTCTTTATCTCTGCCCAGAACTTAAAGTCCCTTCCTCTGTGCCGAAAGGAAAAAAAAAATAATTGAACAGCTGTTATGCTACTAGTATATTTTAATAATCTCATAAATCATTTTTAATTAATTTGACGACAGTTAAACAATTTTAACAGAACCCTTCAATTATGTAATGCAGATAAAATCAGACACTACAAAAGGACTTGCCCTCCTCTCCTTTTTCCTCATCACACCTCAACTCTCTCTCTCTCTCTCTCTCTCTGTGCTGGAGGTAATGGTCTAAACTCTTAAAGACCATACAGTTTTTATGTTGTTAGGAACTTAAAGAACGCTTCTTTTCAAGTCCCAAGCTTGGCTAATTTCATCTTTGGGAACTTTTATTTTTGTGCAGAGAAATGGCTTCTTACCAACAATGGACGCTGTTTGTGAGTTTGTTGTGTTTGGTCTCTGCAACAATGGGAGCTCCCCCAAGAAAGCCTGTATCAGTGCCATTTGGCAGGAACTATCAGCCCACCTGGGCTTTTGATCACATCAAGTACTTCAATGGAGGCTCTGAGATTCAGCTCCATCTGGACAAATACACAGGTAGAAAAATAAAACCAGAATCTTTGTATTGTTTTGTGAACAAGTTTTCAACTTTCATATTCATGTATGCTTACTGGTTCTTGGGTTTTCATTTTTAAAGGCACTGGCTTCCAATCAAAAGGAAACTACTTGTTCGGCCACTTCCATATGCAAATCAAGTTGGTCCCCGGTGACTCTGCCGGAACTGTCACTGCTTTCTATGTGAGTATTATTTCCCTGTTTCTTTCATTTCCGCTTAAAAATCTTTGTTTTGGTTTACCAAAGTTTGAAACTTTGAAATAGGCAATGAACTAACAAATGTATATATGTTCGTGTATATACACTTATGCAGCTATCTTCTCAAAACGCTGAGCACGATGAGATAGACTTTGAGTTCCTGGGAAACAGGACAGGGCAGCCTTACATTTTGCAGACCAATGTGTTCACCGGAGGAAAGGGTGATAGAGAACAGAGGATTTTCCTCTGGTTCGACCCAACCACAGCTTACCACTCCTACTCTGTCCTCTGGAATCTCTACCAGATTGTGTAAGTTCCTCTTTCACCCTTTTTGCCTTAAATTTCCTCTGTTTTCTTATGCATATTAAAAAAATTACTAGTTTCAGCAAATTTCATGTCTCAATTAATGCATTCAAAACATTAGACAATGCAATTTTCGGTATAAATTAATAACCAGAGTAGTATCTATAAAAAGCTAGAAAAATTCCTTAAGAGAAATGAAGAGAAAAAGAACCAAAACGTAGCTAGCCATTCCCAAGTAAATCAAAGTTTTATTTTTTATTTTAGTACAAGTGATATTCTAAATTACAGAGTTTCAACGATCGAGTGATTTTCGAAAAAAAAAAACCATGATTCAAATGTGGGTTTTTAGTATAAAAGTTTCTTTGACTAAACTCGTGCATTTTTTCAACCGACAAAACTTTTGGACATGGTAGCCAACCCAATTACCCTATTTTGTTGGGTGGGGGGAGGGGGAGGGAGAGTCTGCATTTTTTCTTCCCACCTTTTCTTTTTTCCAACTTTTTTGATAACGATCCATGATGAAATCATGTTTTTGTCATATAATATTTGGTAAGATCCCATATGGGGCTAATGTGTCTTTTTATGTTTGTGTATGGTCATGAAATCAGATTCTTCGTGGACGACATACCAATCAGGGTGTTCAAAAACAGCAAAGATTTGGGAGTGAAATTCCCATTCAACCAACCCATGAAGCTCTACTCTAGCTTGTGGAACGCAGACGATTGGGCCACAAGGGGTGGGCTGGAAAAGACCGATTGGTCCAAGGCCCCTTTCATTGCCACGTACAGGGGCTTCCACATCGACGGCTGTGAGGCCTCGGTGGAGGCCAAATTCTGTGCCACGCAGGGCCAGAGATGGTGGGACCAGAAGGAGTTCCAGGACCTTGATTCTTATCAATGGAGGAGGCTGCGTTGGGTCCGCCAAAAGTTCACCATCTACAACTACTGCACTGACAGAGTCAGATACCCAACTCTCCCACCAGAGTGCAAGAGGGACAGGGACATATAAATTTATCAAACCCATGCATGCAGACACAGTAACACTGTTTTTAATTAAATTAAATTAAAGTTAAAACACCCCTAATTAATAGGCAGCTCTGCTTAACACCAACTTGGTGTTTAATTTGGAGGGGGTTTGTTTACATCAATTCAATTTCTTATTGTAGTGGGGGGATTACTGTGATATGTAATGTTTCCGCATATGGCTTTCATAAATTCATGGGATTTTAATGTATTGTTTCAGTTATTATCGTTAAATCGGTTGTTATTCTAGTTTCAAAAATTATTATAATGGTTTTATTTTATATAATAATAGTTTATGTGTATTGATCCACGTCTCGTGGTTTCATGTGAGCACATGGTTTTCTTGGTTTGATGGATTCCCAGCAGCATCATGATCTAAGAAAAGGAAAAAATAATTGGTCTGCCAACACCAGGAGCGCAGATGGGTCGGTGTGTTTTCATCTTTAACCCCAAGGTCACGAGGGGTTGCTCGAACTTTGAAATGTTTTGGAAGTATTTTAGAGGGATTTACTAAGATAAGGAATAATTGGATGAGGTGATCTCTTCTGGTTCAGAAAAAGAAATGATGCTTCCAAGAGGATTGATCTCTCCCAAAATTTTAGTACATAAAAAAGTCTAAAAATGGTCAGAAAAATGGCCCTCTATAACTGTGATAACATGCCTCACTAAATTTAAATTAAGTCACTAATTAGAGTCATTAGATCAGGATTGGTGTCAGTAATTAACACTTCTTTTGTGGGTTATTATCATAAAATAAGTCGAGAAGTTGGTCAATGTGAGTATGTGGTTGTATCTGAATGTAACAAAATTCATGATCATTTTTGGATTGCTCCAAATGGAACAAATTACGGAGGGAAAGTGGGTGGTTGTATCTACTTTTGAGAGAAACTTTTGCTGTCAAAAGTATTGGTAAGTAACCAAAAGAGAAGGGAAAGTCAAATGATCAGTTATCTTAGGAAAGGTCTTGGTTCGAGTTTTAGTATTCGTGTAGTGTGTGTGAGTTTAGTATACTATCGTTTTTCGCAATAGAAAATGTCCTGAAGAAAAGAAAAAAAAGATGGAAAAGAAGTAAGAGGCAGAGAAAAAGACATGAAGCCAACTCACTCCCCCCGATTATTAATGCAAAAGTTAGCATATTTAGCAGATTTCGCGGGCCAAATTGACTTGACATGGAATGGAAGCAGAGCAGAGCAGAGTAACAAAGAAATTGGGTAGTGACAGAGAAACCCTAATATTGGAGACCGAGACACCATGAGCAGTCAATTAAGTTTTGAATAGGAGTAGTGAGTGGGGAAAAGCAAACAAGTCATTGTACAAAGTCACAGACGTTAGATGAACTGCATAGTGATGTCTCCGTCTCATCAATTATCAAGTAAATCGTCAATGTTTGCATGTGAATTGTTACAACTACAATCTATTGCGTGGGGACAAAAATATCCACCCAAATTAGAACATGTATTATGTTCACAATACAAGATTTGGGGTTTGGAAATTGGTTACAACACATTCAACTATAAAGGAAGAACGAATAGTAATATCACACTCGTTGGGTTATTATGCGTTCGTACTGAATACGTGAATGTATAAAAGAAAATTAGTGTGAGTGCAACATACAACATCAACATGTCACGTGATATATTAGATACAGGTCCGCCCTAATATTCAAATGAAAACAGTCTTCACATCCACCTCCACAAGTTTATATTGGGTTGGGTTTACTTAATAGGAAAATAGCTAATACACTCTACCGGGCCTGTAGTGAAGGATTGGGCCTGCTACAAGTGGGTAATAAAAGGGTTTTAGGGTGGTAGGGTTTTGGAGGAGAGAGAGAAAGAGAGAAAGAAAGCGAGAAACAAGAGAGAAGCGATGCCGGCGGGTCATGGATTGCGCAGTCGGACGAGGGACCTGTTCTCACGGGCGTTCAGGAAGAAGGGCTACATCCCACTCTCCACCTACCTAAAGACCTACAGAACCGGCGACTACGTGGACGTGAAGGTAAACGGCGCCGTTCACAAGGGCATGCCCCACAAGTTCTACCATGGCCGCACAGGCCAAGTCTGGAACGTCACAAAGCGCGCAATCGGCGTCGAGATGAACAAGCAGGTCGGCAACAGGGTCATCAAGAAGCGGATTCACGTGAGGGTGGAGCATGTTCATCCGTCGAGGTGCGAGGAAGAGTTCAGAGCAAGGATGGTTCGCAATGACGAGCTGAAGGCGGAGGCAAAAGCTCGTGGGGTGAAGATTAGCACCAAGAGGCAGCCTGAGGGGCCTAAGCCAGGCTTCATTGTCGGCGGGGCTTCCATTGAAGCTGTCACTCCCATTCCTTACGACGTCGTCAATGACCTCAAGGGTGGCTACTGATATGTTTTTTTTTAATCGGTTCTCCATTTTCATTGTTTCTTGTTTTTTACTCTGTTTTTGTCTCTGGGTAACTCTGTTTTACTCATATTTCAAATTTGACAATGCAATTCTTATTGTCCATCAACTTGTGAGAAAACTTAAAGAATGTTACTATGCAAAATGTATCTTTTAAAATTCTGTAAACCTGGTTGAAACTTGGTGTTCAAGGAAGGAATCATGTCACACTAACATCGGCCTTATCGATCTCCGACTGAGACTTTTTATTTTTAAAGTTTTGGGTGAGAATTTGCGACTGGAACTTTCACCACCATCAAGAAAGGAATATTGAACAGAGGTAGTGCTGTTCTTTAGTCTCTGTAGTTTATGGGAATTCCTGATCACTTGAGCTTTAAAGAAAGCCTCCAATTAAACAAATCACTGGCTTTTATGCTTTGCTAATTTAGTTTGTCTATTGACCGGATATCTTGTTTGTAAAGCAAGAATAAAAAGATTGGAAACATTGTATAGATGTGGAGATTTGATTCTGCTTTTCAAACAGGCATATATAAAAGGAATAAAACAAACTTAGGTGTATCAAGCCTGTCGAACCGTTGAGCTCCAACCAGAAGGTTGCGATGGCAGACACGAAATGGGTTATTCAAGTTAATGAAGAGCTTAGTAAGATGGAAGATCTTACAACAGAGAAGGAACACTGGAGCAAGGGGTCAATCTACAAATTACCAGTCTACATCACAGACATAAACAAGAAGGCCTACAAGCCCCAGGTAGCCACCTTCGGTCCTTACCATTTCGATCATTTAAATACAATGGAGGAGAACAAGCACCGTGCGCTTCTTCATTTCCTGAAGAGATGTGGGAAACCTCTTGAATTGTTTGTCAATGCACTGACTGAAGTGGTGCAAGATTTGAAGGAATCGTATAATCAGCTTGATCCTGGGTGGAAAGATGATACATCAAGATTCTTGCAACTAATGATTCTGGATGGCTGTTTCATGCTGGAGGTCGTGCGTATTGCTTCAAATATATTGGATGATTATGCTCTTAATGATCCCGTCTTCAGCAATCATGGGAAGCTCCATATCATACCATACATCAAACGCGACATGTTAATGATTGAGAACCAGTTGCCGATGCTGGTTCTCAACAAGCTGGTGGAAGTGGAGAGCAAGAAGGTATAAGAGTCTGGATCCTCCACTGTTAGTTTCTTGTGCCGACTGTAATTAAGTAGTTTGTTTCTGATTTTGATTTTAATTATTTCAATAATGTCTACTCTGTTTTGCACAGGATGAATTGTCTGTGACCAGGCTCTTACTCAAGTTCTACTCCTCTGGCACATCAGCCTCCAACATGGGAAAATGTTTGCACGTATTGGATGTGTATAGGAAAAGCCTGCTTCAGTCAGAGCCCCAGTGCACAACAGGTCCCTGCCCACCAGAGCCCGTGAATCGTCTTGATGTGATTATCTGGTCTGCAACAGAGCTTAATGAAGCCGGAATCAGATTCAAGAAAAGCAAAACTGGTAGCCTGAAAGACATCTCATTCTCTAGGGGAATCCTCAGGCTCCCAGTCATTCTTGTGGATGATACCACCGAGTCGATGTTCTTGAATCTGATAGCATTTGAGCGCTTCCATGTTGGGGCAGGCAATGAGGTGACATCCTATACATTCTTCATGGACAACATCATAGACAATGCTAGAGATGTTGCCCTCTTACACTCCAAAGGTATTGTCCAAAATGCTCTAGGAAGTGACAAAGCGGTTGCTAATCTGTTCAACTCCCTCTCCAAGGACATAACACTGGACCCAGAAAGCAGCCTCGATGCGGTGCATAAGAAGGTCTATCATTACTGCCGGAAGCCTTGGAACGAGTGGCGTGCCAATCTTATTCATACTTACTTCAGAAATCCCTGGGCTGTTATATCTCTAGTTGCCGGCGTCTTCCTTTTTGTGCTCACCATAGCTCAGACTGGATATTCCATAATTCCCTACTACTATCCAAATGATTCTCCTCCCACCTGTACATGTGTACCTGTGGCTCCTCCCCATGTGGCTTCTTCAAACCATGCATACTCCACCTCACCATCAAAATTTATACTTCCTATTCTTATTTCCGTTGGATGGATGCTTACAAAATGAGGATTTCATAATTTTCTTTCCAACAATCATCTTAGGGTTTTGAGGTTGTTTTCATCCAGAGTTTCTTTTCCTTACTGATCTTACCTATTGGTTAATTGAATTCTTTGTTTGATGTCCAGTAATCTTGACCTTCTGATAGATCAAAATGCTCTTCCCCACAGAATTGAGTTTGGTGATCAGCTTTTAAAAAGAAACAAGCTAGCTGGGTCTATTTTCTATAAACGATTTCTCAAAGATCGTATAAATAATGATTGTAATAATAAAAGTATTGATATTTACAAAATACCCTAATTTTAAATCTCTCTATACGTTTTTCAAGCCTCATAAATCATAAAGAAAGTTCGGTCCTACACCATCTTCTGTAGAGAAGCTCCAATCTGTACATGTAAAGAGCGCGGGAAACACTGCCTGCCGGAGTCTCTATCAAGGCCAACTCCACCTTCTCTTCTCAAAATGCACGAACCAAAAATGGTCGAACAATTTAGGTCCAGTCTTAAGATAGAAATTGACTGCACTTGCGCGGTGCAACGCATATAACCCAACAGAGCTGCCCTTAAGAAATTCATTTTCCAATTCCAATTAAGCTAAGCTGCAAGAGATAAGGTAGATTATGAGACTACAATACCCCACTGATAACTCAACATTTTATTGGCACGAGAAAATAAAATCTAACACCACAAGAAACAGAGAATGGAATTACAATGTTGTTCTGAGGCTTCCTCCAATAGAATCCATGGATGATAACTGGCAAGAGATTGCAGGCTACAAGCACAAAAATCATCAATGCATGCATTCCCATCCACTCCATCACAACAGTTGGGCGCCTGTAGCCACACACATCGACCTGTGGAAAACCCGATTCGTTATCAACTTAGAAGAAGAGGAAGAGAAAACTAAGCAGACTGAAAATTTAATGTTTCTTTCTCATCACACAACTAGAAATCCTACCATCAAGTAAATTGCTGCAAAGAGAATGCCAGCAGAACCAGCTGTGATACACATGTAACTGAATGTGTAAAGAGGCTTGTTTATATGCATGCCTGAAAAACCAAATGAAGGAGATAATTTAATGATTAAAAAAAATTCAGCAACTTCAATTATTAGTACAGAAGGCTCATTTATATATTATAACAAAATTGTATAGCAATCACATACCTAATAAGTCTAAGGTGAGGCCTAAGATTATAAGAGACGAGGATGAGATAGACCAGTGCAGGATTCTGTCCCTGTGATTCTGCATTTAGAGGGGGTAATGGTTAGAGAAACTTTGCTGAGGAAAATAAAACAGATAAAACTTGTGATATATGAAGCTTTCTCACCTTAAAATGGACAATAATGTGTCCATAGTGCAAACCAACCAAGCAGGTAACAATAGCCATCATGGAACTGCAACAATGAAAGTAAGTTTTCGCAAAGTTAAGGCAAAGGAATTACGCGTAGTGAAGCAATAGGATTCTCTATTGAAGTCACACATACTAAGATACGCATCGAAATTGCTAACACACCTTAAAAGTCCTTCAGGATCAAAAGGAGCTTGACACCAAGAAGGAGCATCAGCAGGTAACGGGCCATTATCGGGGGAGTTAATACTGCATTGCTGTAGAAATAACAAAATTTAAAACTAAATGTTAGGAATGAATGCGAGGAACACCAAAAGTAAATGAACTTAACCAACAAAATAGATACTAACCTCTGTTCGTGCATAGATTGGTCGTCCATATAAGTGCCTAAGACCCAATATCTTACGATCAATCATCCCAACAGCATTACATGCTGGTCCTGTGTCACCCTGTACTCCACATTTCACCTTCCAAACAGATATGTGTTAGAAACGCCAGTCACACCATTTTTAAAGAAAATCATACTCGAAGAAATCGGGGGACAATTAAAAAACAAATGATCAAAACTTACTGAAAATGTTTTTGGTGCAGAGGAGGAATCACCAGGAATTTGGTACTCCCAATCAGGAACATGCAAGCCGTATAAGAGTGACAGATATAGCACAGTGATTATCAATGCTGCTGACCTGAGAATGAGGTTCCAGACATTGTTCAAAATTGAGCAAATGTAAAAAGTATTATCATGGTCCAGAGAAAAAACAAAAAGTAGGCACTACGATACGATTGCAAAAAAATATGACTTACCATTGAAATCGATATTTCCTGAGCAGAGAACGTCCTGAGTTGACATTATCGTCACCCTTTAGCCAAATCTCGCACAAAGCTGCTACAAAATATGCTATTGCAATTCTCTGGAAAAAAAACCAAGGCAACTGGTGTTTAAGAGCTAATATAGACACAACAAAATGGAACTGAAAACCATAGAGAAATTAGTTCTAACTCTTCTCCAAGTTCGGACTACTCTACCAGGCAAAATGCACAAGCTTAGGAAATTAAAACTAGTGATATGTAGCATACCTGTAGAATGCCCATCCATCTCATCTGTTCAATATCCACCCCAAACGTTAGATCCTTGATGCCATGAAAATAGCCACCTGGATGCAAATTGCACTGTACATTCAGTTTACAGAAGCATATAATTGCAAACAAAGCTTGCATTGCAGAGTAAAATGATTTTACACTGAACATATAGAATTAAACTATTTGTATCTTCATGATCAATGGATATGCATCAAATGCTCAGAATTTTGCATGTTTTAGTAGTTCACCTTGAAGGAAAAGGCCTAATGCTAGAAGCTTCAGTGTCCTCAGAACTGTTTTTCTAGTCGCAACGGTTCCGCATGACATTTTCTGTACAGGAAACGTAAATACGTTTTGGTTAGCTTTGCTTCTTCTTAAAACAATGACCCTTTTGAACAATTTATAACATTCATTGAGTAAAAGAACAAATTAAGGAGAGCAGAAGAGCATGAAAGATATGGTGTACCTTGTAGGTAAGTGAAAGGGAAACACCAACCATAAAGAGAAAAAATGGCATGACCAAATCTGCAAGGGTCAAACCGTTCCATGGTGAATGGTTAATAGCAGGCAGGATCCCACCAACGTCATCCACTAATATCATGATCTGCACCAATAATACCATATATAAATTATAATTATGGAAAATCAACATCTTATTTACGAACCAAAAACAAATTAAATGATAAAAAGAATTGGATCGAGTTATACTTCTTGTGAATCATAATTTGACACATATGTAACTGCGCGACTTTATCAGTTAGTCACATATCTGGGAAGTAGGCCCAATTTAAAGGACCAATCCATAGATGTCATATTAAAGAAGAAGAAGCAGATGTTATATATATTAACGTGCAGTGGGGGACATCCTAGTCACTCAAATACAATACAAAAAGCAAGTGATGAAACAGCTTTTTGTAAGTGTCGGTGCACCTGACAAATGTACATTGGTACCATAATCAATGTCGGGCGCATCATGATTTCTTTTGGGTAAAGCGTTTACATTGCATCTGATCTTTGTAGATTTGAATCGAGATCTACTTTGAACACTAAAAACGATTTGAAAAAGAGAACAAATCATTGAGTGTTGGATTGGGAGGGAAGGAAAGAACATAGAAGATATGCAATGGATACCAATTGTTTTCAGTCCGGCAACCGAATCACCCGAAATGTGCCACGACAGTCGCTCTACGAAAAGAGTTGCTATTTTGTTTCCTTGATTTTGGATCCGATGATCTTTGATTTCTTCAGACGAATAATAATCTAACAATCTTATTATTTTAAGGGGGTCAGTTTGGGCTTTTCCTATTTTAAGTATCTACGAAATAAACGTTCGACCAAAAAAAAAAAAAAATAAATAAAGAGACGTGGGTACTTTGGTTAATAATAATAATAATAAATAATAATTTATGAGTTACTTAAGAACAGTTCATTAGTCACGACTCATACTCATCAGTCATCATTAATCCTTTTTGTTGACGGTTACAAACAAACTAAGAAAAAAGCAACCCTAAACCCTCTCCTCCTCTTACTTAGAAAACAAGAAAAATGCAAAAAAAGGAGGCGGAAAACTGATACGGTGCCGTATCGCCAAACGAATTTCCCTTAATTAAAATTCGTTTCTGTTTTCGTTTTTAATTTTTCTGGGTTTTGAAAAATAAGGAACATAAAAAAAGCAGCAGAAACATAAAGAGGAGGCTGAAAGTAGACGACGTTACATACCGCAACCGTAAGTCCGCGGAAAACGTCGAGGGAAACAAGGCGTTGCTGTTGCCGCAACTTCGAAGGCAATGAGGCCGCCGCCGCTTCCTCATTACTAACATTCTTATAAGCAGCGGCACCACCGGCGCCACAGCCGGCGGCGGAGGCGGAAGAGGCGGATGTCGATTTGGATATCTGCTGAATGGCCATCTCAACATCCTCATCATGATCAATACTGATGTTGTTGCTCTTCATCATCATAGGATCCGTCATACCACGTTCTTCAACATCATGTTCGTATCTTTTAATAGGTTCATACACAGCCATATCTCCCTCTCTCGTCCCTACCCTATCATCACCAACACCACGCGTTATTATAAACCTTCCATCTATCTCCACCGTGCATGTAAATATAAATGGCTATATACAAATAAAATTTCATTAAAGAATATGGACGAATGACAACAAAACCTGAATTGTGTGGGCACCAGAGATGAATAATAATCACCTTATCTTCTTTATCCGCCTTCTGAATAAACAAAATTCAATAATTTTGTCTGTTGTTTTCCTGCGTTAGTTCTAGGCAGCCTGTGGGGGAGGGGGGGAAGGCACCCTGCAGCACTTACTTGTAAATGCTCCCCAAATCGCTGGATGACCTTCTCCTTCCTTTCTTCTGGTTTCTCTTTTGCTCCGCTGCCTCTCTCTCTCTCTCTCTGTCTCTGCTTTTATATTTGACAAATCCTAAAAGGAATATAATTTGTATATTTATAGAAAGAGTTACAACAGGTATGGGTTTGTTGGTTCAAGTAAGTATCCATCGCAACAAAAAAAACAGATATTTGTTATTATTATTATTTTATTATACTGGCAACAGATATTTGTTTTTGATCCCTCGATTTTCCCCCTATTTACCCTCCAATTCTCCCAACTGTATCCCCCTCGCTCTCCGTCCAACAACAACAATTGCGTCCGAGTCCGGTCTCTCCTCCAAGTGGTACATAAACATTTTGAAGCGCGTACCCTAGGGCCTCGTCATTTACTTTTGACGGCTACGATCTCGCATCAGAAAAATGACTATCTGAAAATGTCGACATTGGTTTCTAGATTTTCACAATCTATTTTGATATTGGTTTCCCGAATTATTTCTGACTTGTCAGCCGCGATCTACATGCACCCAGTCACATGGCGCCAGGCGCCGTAAACATGAATTCTAGCCTTCACAGCCACAGCCACTGCAACAAGCGTGACGCCAACCGACAACTGAAGCTCTTGCTTTACTTGCATGAGACAACTTTGCGTGCAGCAGGCTCAGCTCACCCAGATTTTTTGCACATGATTTGTGGCAGCTTTTTAATTTCTAGAATAATCGTGCATGAATCTGACCCTCCATATTTCCCCTTTTTTTTTTTTTTTTTTTTCATAAACAAACGTATCTATATGTATTTAATTCGTAAAAGTTTCCCAATTCCTTCCTACATTAATTGATTTCCTCGCTAAATAACATTGACTTTATTTTTTGGGTTTAAATATGTGAATTTAAAAAAAATAAAAATCTTACTCCAAAAGAAGGAGAATCAAATGATTTAGTGGGTATAAATATTTGAATAAAAACTTTATGTTCATGGCAATAGCAAAATTTACTACTGCTCAAGTTGCGGCTATTGTTGTGTATGGAATCTACTGCTTTTACGTTGGTAAAACGTGTGATGAAGGAAGGGCTCGAATTGCATATGTTCACCATTATCTTTTCCCTTAATCCTTTTATTCTTTCTATGGGCTATGTGTCCGTTCACCGTCCACATTCAGTAATGGATGGCTGGCTAGCTCCTTTGCTTTGGAGAGAGAAAATCATAAAAGAGAGAGACGGAACAGAAAGCAAGAAGAAAGCAAGAAGAAAGCAAGAAGAAATTCGAATATTCCCGTATTCCTTAATATGGGAAGGACACGGGTAAAGATAAGCGCAAAAATAAAATACAAAGCAGCAAAGCGCAAAGCAAACCGGTCCACTCATAAATTTGCATGGTTTTAAAAAATTCCAAAGATATAGAACCTCCTCCATCTCCTCCTCTCCTCTCAATAGGCGCCGGCCGGATATGACACTAGATTGAATTTAACAGAACATACGTAAGATAGGCCAATTGATCAGGACAGTGAGACCACACCATGTTTCATTCCGACCATTAAAACTAAATAACCATATCCCAATAACAACCACCTACGTGTGATTAAATTAGGTAAAAATTAAAAAACACAAGCCCATCCCATTGCCATTGCCATTGCCATGGCCACCGTTCATGACGTCCTGAAATGCAATATTCCTAATTTCTTTTGCAGGGCATTGCGCACGTAGAGACAAACACAGAGAAAAGTTACCTCTGTAAGTTAGGTTTTGTGCCTAAAAGCTGGAACCAACGTGAGTGTGTAGAGAGCAAGGCGGTGATAAAAAAAAGAATAATATGAAGCATGTTATTATGTTACCTATTTCTTTCCTCCAAAAACTGTTGGGGTTGGTTGGGTATGCAAATAAGCCTGGTGGTGGTCCAAAACTCCAAACAGCTAGTGGGCTGATTCACCATCGCCACCATATAATGTGAACGTGATTAGGAAGGTGTCTACGTATTAGATTCGATCAAGGTTGGAGCAGTTAAAGGAGGGGCTAGTGGGTTTACCAAAACCAAATATAACGCATATTACAACAAAAACAGGAAAATTTTCCAATCAGTGGTTTTTTCTTTTAGCTTCATAAAATTGGTAGTGCTTTGTCTACACTCTCTTTGCTTGCTATTGGATTGTTTGCTATGAGTTTCTTTTGAGTAAAGCAAAATCTTACCGCCTAAAGCATATGATCCCGCCACGTAATCGGGGCACACACTTTGAATGATTGCTGTTGGCGATTGACACCCATTGTTTCGCCAAATGCTTCTGTAATTTCACAGAAAGATTAACTTCTAATTAAAAGTAAGCTCAGTCAGAGGAAATAAGAATATGGTTGGTACTTTTTTTGGACAGATTGTTTCAAGCAACACTCTCAGAGAGAGAAAGAGAGGGCATTTGCAGGCTAATGCTGCAGACAGACTTGAAACAAGAGGAGGAAAAGCATTACCATATTGTTGGTGATAGCATAGTATAGTTTCAAGCCAAAGAATGTGTGAGCGTAACATTTTCGACGTGATAAATACAATTCCAATCAGCTAGCATATGCAGACACGCTTAAACAACACACAAACTAAAGACCCTTTGTTATACAACTTCTATTACCAAAAGTCAACATTGTAATACCGCATTTGTCACCAAACCTTAGACGAAACTAAGCTTTCCTAACCCAGTTTGGTATCAAGTCTGGAATTTCCACCAAGCAGCTGTTAGCTCTAACTTAGGAAAACAAACTTTTGCTAGATTAGAAGACTATGGCACAGGCAACAACCAGAAATCATTAGGTCATAATATCTCTTAACAAGAACTAGAATATGCCAGCTTACCCATCGCATAGATAGAGGCATAACCACTGCAATAGAAACCTCCAAAACCTCTAAGGCTGTTTATGATTTTTTTAACTGAGAGGATCATGATGCACCAATTTTTGATCTCTTGAAGCCTGTGACCAAACATTCAGTGAGTATTTTTAGCATATACCTAATATAGGGTTAATGCATTTAATCATCTTGATTTCCATAGAAGCATGGCTTGAAATCAGAATATTACCATTTATCCGAGTCTTATCCATTAATTCTATATTAGCTTTTTGCAAAAAGTTGGATAATCCTGGAATGATATACATGTTCACATGATCATATCAATTTTATACATATGTCTCACCTTGTTGCCAAAGAAAGCATGGCTTTGTTTTCCACTTAAAAGTATTGGCTCTTGCTATTTTTTTAAAGTAAGTACTCTTTACTCAAACTTCTTCTACTACATCGTTAAGTGCACGATTCAGACACAGGATGTCTAAGCTTTCCTTCTGTCAATTTTCACCGACAAAATCCACATTCCCAATTATCATTAGGAAGCTTTTATTAACCAGCAACCAGATATGACAATTGAAATTTTTTTTTCTTTGCTTGTTTTCTTTTATGATTTTTCCCTCTAGAATCCTGAAGAGAAAAATAACTAGAGAAGAAGTATTTCTCTAGTCAAGAGAACCAAAATGTCAACACATTCAGAACAGGTTACCATGCCTCTCAGCCTGTTCTACTAGTTTAAACAGAGACGTTTTAAACTTTTTCTTCATGTACATTATCATAGTTAAATTTTGGTCTGAACCTGTACTAATCACGGATAAATAAATGATCTTGCAACAACAGCACAAATAACCCCACACATTTTGCTAAGGACGCTGTGGATGAGACAGAGATAATATGAATCGTGTCAGATAAATTTGAATTGCCTAGCAAGGACAAAAACAGAGGATCACTAAACATGCTTGGTTGGTAATGCATCTATTTCATTTTTGATAAGTGTCATTATCTTATAGGAGAATCCTAATCACAACCAATTAAGCTTTTTCAGTAATAAAGAAGTTTACAAGCAAGTATCATATAACAATTGAACTGGTGAGAGAGGTCTGGTCACAAGTCATCAAAAGGTGCAAATGCATATTGAGGGTCAAAACCCAAAACTACAAACTATTCACTTCACAGCAGATGCATTTGAATAAAAATATTATAGAACTGAACGGGAGCCTACAATAACTACTTAAAGCAAAAAAGTGATGCCAATGTAGAAAAAAGATAGTGAAACTTACAGAAAGCCAGCAAGCAACCAAGAGAGCAGTTAATTTAGCCATCGATTGAGAGCCCATCATGACCATGACCATTGATCTCTTCATCTTTCTTCAGGTTGCCACAGACATTGCATTCCATGACATTAGACGGAGTTCCATCATCTTTGGGGGGCAAAGGGGCCAGAGTGCCCCAGCAATTGGTTCTATTACACATGAAACTGAGGAAGAAATAGGCGTGTGGGAAATCAGATTCCACTTGGGCTTGGGCTTCTTCAATGTCACTACCTGACTCTGGTTCTGATTCTGAGGCTGCTTCCATTTCCTGGTCTTGGTCCTCGTCCATGCCCTCTGCTTCTTCCTCACCCTCAATGTTTTCCTCATTATCAGACCAATTGGCTTCGACCTTGCAGCGATCACATTGACAAGCAAACCCATAGTCCTCCGCCAAAGTCCTCTGCCGGCTAGAATAACTCTGGTTCACCGGAAAATAGCTCAAGCAAATCTCCCTTCCCGCCGGAACATCATGGATCATCCTGACCACCATATCGGTGTTGCGGTCGCCGTCAGCGTCGACATAATCGAATCTGCAGGCATTGGGGAGACAATCGTGGTTGAAGAACGAAGCCTTTGGATAAATGGCGTAGGCTCTGCTGGACCTCTGCGAAGTTTCCGAGAAGGGCTCCATTAATCCGAAGGCATTTAGCTTGTCCTTGGCCAGCAGAGCCGCCGAGAGCTCCACCGAAAACAGCTGCTGCTCTTGGAGAGATGGAGGAGGAGCGCAGAGGGAAGAGATGAGACAATGCAGAAAGTGGGCAGCCGCGGTGGTGTCGGAGGCGGCCGAGTCGTCTGGCTGGCCCTGGAGAGACAAGAGCATCTGGAAATTGGACGGGGAAACGATTGCGAGGTTGTAGGCAGCGATGAGGAAGCGGGCCTGGACCTGACGCTCCAGCGGTTGGTCGGAGAGAGGGGAAGGGGAGTCGCGGAGGCGGCAAAGGGCTTGGCAGACCCAAGGAGAGTGGGAATAAGAGAGAGCAGAGGAGAGGCAATTGGAACTGCAGAAGGCATGGTGTGAACACCATGGACATACACAAGCTGAAGAACCAGCAGCTTGAGGTTGAGGTTGCTTTAGGGTTTTGAAGCAGTGGTTGCAGTAAGGGTGAAGAGAAGGAGAGATGAGAGGAAGAGCAGAGTATAGGAGGATTGGAGAGTCTCTGAGAACGATTTGACCGCCCCTCAGTGGCTGAGCCGCCACCAACGCCCTCCCTCTCCCTTCTGTCTCTTTTACCCTCAATAAGTCCTTTGTCATTTCCATTTGCGTCTACGCTTCTCAGTCGCTTCAGTCTCAGATACTCGGAGAATTCCACCGCCGATTTTTTAGGGTTTTCTCTCCTTTTTTTTTTTTTTTTTTTTTTTTTTTTTTTTTTTTTTTTTTTTTTTTTTTTTTTTTTTTTTTTTTTTTTTTTTTTTTTTTTTTTTTTTTTTTTTTTTTTTTTTTTTTTTTTTTTTTTTTTTTTTTTTTTTTTTTTTTTTTTTTTTTTTTTTTTTTTTTTTTTTTTTTTTTTTTTTTTTTTTTTTTTTTTAAAACAAAACTTCTTCCAAGTATCTTAAGCCATGAACATTGATATGTTTTTCATAAATGAAAATTCAAGAGAAATGATAAGTTCTAATTACCCTTGAAGCTATAATATGAACCAAGTTGTGTTTTGGTCTTTCTAACTATTATCGAGGCCCAAATATATTTTTACACGTAGTAAATCATTCACATCAAATCAATCAAATTGATTTCCTCATTCTCATTTGTATTACTCGAAGTTAACCATTTAAGGTGTGCGATCCATTAGGTTCTAATTTAGCAAGGCAGTGGGAAAACATTAGAACTCTTTCTAACCAACTGGAATTAAAACCCCCTTTTAATTCTTCCTTTATTTGGATTGATCACTATCAATCCTAGGACTTCCACAAGTCAAGAGTGACATCTAGCAATAAATCATGACTACCCAAAGCTAATTAGAATAGATGAAGAACCTATTCAGTTAGAATTGCAATGCAATCCGGTCCTTCTCTTATACAATGTTTCCAATCATATTGTTAGGGTACGGATTGATAATGTCAAACCCCTAATATGATTAACCTCATATGATTCAATAGAACATAATTAAAACACTTTTTAAATCATGTTCAAGTACTTCGGCCGAAGATTCACTTAATCATATCTTGAAACATTCTCCTTTCTTTATCAAGGTAGAGATTCCTTATTGTACATTCACATGCCTCCATGATGAATTAAGAGATCCCAATAACACATAAGGAAAATCTTTTACGACTTGCCTTTGTGAGTTATCAAAGATCAATAACGCATCACAAGACAACCATGATGCCTCAGGTCTAAGGCCTAATTTGCATTATTGCAACTATGAGTTCTCGTTTGACATATAGATAAATACTCCATACGAGAACTCCGGTTGATCGCGTTCAGTGTACTCATTCACTAATGAGCACCCACATACTTGTATTAGTGTCAACTACACAAATGGTTTGAGACCAACCATCCTCATTATTGAGCATACATAGTATGTACCAATCTTGACGGTTTATCAATGCCCATTTGATAACCCTATGATTAGGAACATTTTGGGATACTACAATTAGAGATTAAAGGTCTCCCGAATCTAAACTTCTTTAGATTACTTTATCTCTTATTTAGTATACCCTGGACTTTTTGTTTCTTTATGCGACATAAAAGATAACAAAATAATATTGCCCTTTATTTATCATATACGAAATGTATTCTAAGGAGATTACATCAAATGTATTGGCTCTTAGGGCACATTTCTAACAGCACCAACCAATGATAAGGTTTACAAACGAACAGAGAGCGTTAGTGTGGCCTCATTAAAACTTTGCCATCCAAAACCCCCAATGGGGGAAAATCCGGTCAAGGAAAAAGAGTACCACCGCATCTCAAAAACAAACAATGAATTACACCATAGCTATATCCTTATTTAAAAGAATGCTTAACCATGGAGGAGCACGGTCTTTCCAAAAAACTCGAGATCTCACTCTCAACCCATGCTGAGCTAGACTATGTGCCACCCCATTACCCTGTCGGTGTTGGTAGAACACTTCAGCCACCTCTCGATCAACCATTAACCGACGAACATTCTCCACCACATTACCAATATTACTCCACCAATCCAAACCATCTTTAAGAATAGAAACAACTTCTTGAGAATCAAGACCAATGGTAAACCGAGTAAAACCCATGTATCCCATCATCAATAACCCTTCCCGGACAGCCACCAACTCCGTGCCCAAAACATCCAAACCAGGTGGACCAAACGATGCGAAACCACAGATAAAGTTTCCGGCGTGGTCACGACAACATCCCCCCAGACCTCGACCACCTTGCTCATGTCCCACAGCCCCATCACAGTTAAGGAGAAGAGTATTGACCCGTGGTTTCAACCAATGGGCTTGTGGAGAGACGAGGGGGAGCTTGGACCGCTCCTCGTCTGTTTCGGTTTTTTTATTTATAGGAATTTAGTGAAAAACCCAAAAGAAGCAAGCAGCTTTCAAAAACACCCAAAATTTTTTCAAAATGATGAAAAAACCATTATCTTTAGTATCAAAGACATGCAAATCCTAGAGCTCTTTTCTTCACCCAAAACCACAGCAGCATGTGAAGAAACCAGACCTGAATGCAAAGATTTTGTCTTCAAGTAACCAGACCATGTGAAGACGTTGTCACTTTGCATCTACCCAACAATTATTATTGCGCAACGACAATATCAGAAATAGTGTTTTTGTCTCTTTGTACATATTTTTAAGTGTATTTTGTCTTAAAAGGTAGAAGAATCGTTTGTTTGCCATCAGTTGGCATGTGATGTATGTATGAAACTTCAGAAAGAGATAGAAATAATATCAGATAGAGAGGCTTCTCCTCTCATCCTTAGCCATTCCTAGTAGAGTCGGTGAAAATGGTGTATATAGCTTGTAGCTCCGAAGAAGAGAAGTACAGCACCAAAGAAGAAAAAATCTTAGTACTTCCTCCTTCAGTCTTTTATCAATAAAACTCCCTTTGTTCATATAATTTATCTTATTCTCCATACACTTCAAACATTGTTAAATACCACAAACCACTGATTAATATCCAGTAAATAGCAATTTCAGCACAAAGCAATTAAGTAAGTTTCTTTTACTCTTTTTTTTTTGGTTTTCTTAGAAGACTTCTTGTCCAAAATAGGGAAACACTTTTATAATTATGTTATTATCTTGCTAAACTGACGGTCTATACTCTGTTTGAGTACTTGGTCATGTTTATATTTGCCATAATGATAATAGGATGCCTGTCAGGGAACCTCTGAGTTCTGCTTCATAGCCCTTTAAGTTGGCGTCTTTGCAATTCCATGTTCTAGCCATGGTGTCTGGTTGTCATGTTGGCCTTTAGAAAACTGTGACCAAGCCCCGCTTGAAAAATGGTATCAGAGCCTTAGTTTAGTACCTTAATAATATGATTATGATAGTAAAGTACCTTGAGGACAGAAGTCAATCAACACAACTGATAAAAACCAACGTTTTATAATATGTTACAATTTTGTTAAAACCATAATCACTAGTTAAAAATAGGCCTGTAAAACGGGCCTTTTCAGCCCTAAGGAGTTATCGGGCCGGGCCGGGCTAGCCCTATATCAAATATACAAAGCCCAGGCCCTACCCATGGGCCTAACATTTTCGGGCTTATGATCGGGCCAATGAGTCGGGCCTATTTAGCCCTATAAAACACACGGGAACCGCTGTTCTTCGGTGTCTACAGTTTCTGATCAGAGCTTGAATTTCCTGAACTGGTTGGTGATTCAAGGTCCAAAGGAAGCTTCATTTTTGCCAAAGACTCGGTAAATTGCTGCATGCTTTTCATGTACATGTCTACAAAATCCTGCTGCACCACCTGCTGCTCAGGAACGGTGACAGTGACAGTAGGTTTTGCAAAAGAGGGAGAAGAGAAAAAAAATTGCAGAGACTAACAGAGGAAGAAGGAGGAAAAATAGAAAGAGAGAGGGAGAGAAGAAGAAGGAAAAAAGAAATAAAAGAGAGGGAGAAATGGAAAGCAACGGAAGGAAGAAGAAGATGGGAAAAAATAAAAAATGAAGGTGTTGAGAGAGATGAGATATGGGAAGAAGAAAAGGAATAAAAATTAGAAAAGAAAGAAAAAGAGGCGTTGGTTTCGGTGCATCTTCAGATGCAAGTGCATGCTCTCTACATTTTCAGTTTCATCATAAGCTTTTGATGAGACAAAGCATGCTTTCAACTTTCAAGAAAGAAAGTTGCCGACAAACTATTAATATTATATATAATATAACTATATTAATTCAATTAAATAATTATAATCGGGCCGGGCCGGGCTTTGAAAGGGCTTAAAAATGAGGCCCAAGCCCTACTCATTAGACTTCGGGCCGGGCCAAGCCCGCCCATTACTTCGGGCCGGGTAAGCCCATGCATTAAAAAATAGGGCCGGGTTCGGGCCAGCCCATCGGGCCCGGGCTTTATTTACAGGCCTAGTTAAAAACAGTAAACCCTTTGCATGTTTGGCCCTTGGTGGACACCTATTAGAATAAAAGAAAGGTTACAAGAATTAAAGAAACAGAAGGCTGAATACCAAATAGAAATTAGGAATCTAGAAGAATTAATAAAATCACCAGAAGTAGGTAATTATCCTAGAAGAAAATTAGAAGTACAGAATAGTATAATAAGGAACCAGTATCATTCAGAAGTCTGTAAATAATACATAGAAGCATTTCAAGAACATTTAGGCATCTTAAAAGAAAAAGGTAGACTTAGATAAAGACAATTATATGATAGAGTACCTTAATCTAGAAATCAGTGAACAACAAAAGAAAAAATTAACTTTATATAATAATACATTAGTTTGTTACTTTCCACAAAAAGAACACAAACACCTTTTACATAGCAGTAATAATCCCCTAGAAAATAGTATTATTGATCTTTTAATTAGTCAAGCAGAAAGTGTAAAATTTGAACATAACAAACATAATAGAATAATTCAACAGTTATTAGAATATTTTCAGAAAAATTCCTTAAAAACAATAAGACAAAACCTAGATTATATAACATCCCAATTAGAAGATAATAATAAGAATATTCAAAGATTTCCTAGTAAGAAAGAAATCAAAGACCTCATAGATCTTATAGATAGCAAGCCAAAACAAATAGAACTCCAATAATTAGAAATTATTGAGCAACTAAAATAGAAGTACAAAAGATAAAACTAGTACAAAAAACATTAACTGAACAAGTAGAAAAGTTACATAATAAAATAGATAGACTTTTAGTTTAATGACATATTCTAAAATCAATAATAAATATATCAAAGCATTAGAAGAAGTTGGTAAACTAGATAAGGAACCAGTAGGTCTTACAGAATTTACCACATCTGTAGCAAGTAGTAATATCCCTATAAGATAAAATAATTTAATTATCCAAATAATTTTAAATCTAGCTGAAAAAGTAGATCAATTAGAGGAACAGATAACAAAAATTAATCAAGTAGTGCACAATACTACTTCTACACTACCTAAAGACTTAGTTGACAAATTAAAAAATTTAACCTTAGGAAATAATCCTCAAAAAAGAAAAGGAAGAATAAATCCCTTTGATAATAGTAAATGGAACTCTATAGAAGAAAAGGAAAAGAAATAGTTAGAACAGAAGATATATACCTCAATGAACAAGAAGCACAAGAATTTCTTAGAAAAGGTTTTGAAAAATCTCATAAAAATAAATATAATTTATATCAATTAGGAAGATTTGAAAATAAACATAGTATTGTAAGTAGTATTAGCCAACATGAAGTTAGTTGTATAGATAAAGAAGTTACTCTTTATTTACTTAGTAATACAGCAATAGAACATCTTCAAAAGTCACACTACAAACAAATTCATATAGGAACAATTATCATAGGAATAGCTGGACTCACAAGAGCACAAGTAGGAACTAAAGCACTAGTATACATATATGATGACAAATGGGATAACCATCAGCAAGCAGCTATAGCTACAACAGAAGTAGATCTTAGCACAAACCTAGCAGTCATAGGATGTATTCCTAATTATGTTATGAATATTAGAGAATTTAGTAAACATATTAAAATTAGCATAAGAACGAAAAATTATAATATGAAAGGAGAATATAAAAATTTAAGTATTAGCCTTATGTACGTAGGAAAAATTTCAGATAATTATCATTATAAATTTAATGTAGAATTTCAAAATTTAGTACAAACTTTTGGTAGTAAAACCAGTAGATAATAGCTTTTTAGAAGGAACATAATGGATTTTACCTAATTTACAAGTAGCAAAAAATAGACAACCTGATAAAGCACAAATTTTTGAAAATCGTATAGGTGAAGCAATAGTAAGATTTACTAATTATAAACAAATAAATGATGTAGAAGACTTAGAAAGTGAATTAGAAGAAGAAATACATATGGCATTTGATAATTTAAAAATAAATATGATTGAGCATAATTTTGATAGTATAGTTGATAAACTTATAGATGACATATAAAATTTAGATGAAGAAAAATATATAGAAAAATATAAGACTTATGACTTAGGATTACATAGATTATCAGATAAAGAAATGAAAGATTTAATGTTAAATATAAGATTAGAACATATTTTAGGAGAAAAAGAATATCAAAATATGTTAATAGACGTAGAATGCATGCCAGTAGAAGACCAATATAGTTCAACTGGACCATCTGTAGCCCCTGCAAGTAGAACAGACCAACACAATCTTAGGTAAACTAATGAACCATATAAAGAAAATAATGAAGAAACAGGTAGAAGTGCCTTCCAACAAGATAGAAGTGCCTTTGTTTGGGCCTAATTTGACACACCCAATCCAAAAAATCAAAAAGCCCATATCAATTTTGGACAGCTACCAACGTCCCTTAAATAAATGGGCCAAGACTATACACTCAACCCAACATTGGAGGCCCAGAAACTATCAAACCACGAGGATGACTTAGGCTTCGAAGAAACCCAAATTGGGCTTGACATGTTCAAAGTGAAGAAAGATGAGCCCAAAAAAGAGACAAACCCATGTGACCTCCTGACTTGGAAAAGTCAGCAATTTCAACTGGGATTAATAAAGAGTTAATAGGGGCAGGTATAAAAGAAGGACATCTTTGAAAAAACTATGCCGCCAGAAGATTAAATCCCTTTTGTATATTTAGAGATATTTTTCCTGCTCCAAAAAGGCACCATTTTCAAGGGATACGCAGACTATGTTTTCTAAAAGGAGATAAGCAGGAAACATGGAGTTATTCAAGACTGAAAAATTAAACTTACCATCACAGTTTGAAACTCTTACAAAAGCAGTTAAATTGAAAGAAGGGTTAGGTTCCCCATCAAAATGCAGGGAAGTGATTGCCTCAGGAACTGACTATTGAGGGCTTATCTGCCAGAATTGATAAAACCCCATTTTCCTTTGCATTTAAAAATGAAAGATCTTTTGAGAATTTTTTCCGCCCATTATTAAAAGAATTAGAACCCCCACTCCAAAAAAACATTTCCTATAAATATAGGAGAGGGTGAACAGAGCAAAGGACCAATCGATCAAACAACCAAAAATCAGTCAAAAGACAAAAACTCAAAATGATCACTTGATCTCAAAGAACCTTCAAACAAACTGAAGCAACCAAAAGCTCATTAAGCCACAAGAAAGAAGCTAGCTACAAATCGAAACTTCTAGTTTCAGACTTAGAAAAAGTCATTCAAAACGAGATTTCTCTCGTTACAAATTTGGTTCAGCAAAAGCCAAAGCAAGCAGAGTCTGGGTTTTTACAAATACGAAAACCTCAACAAATTTATGGAGAGCCCGACTAAGCAGAACAGGTACCACAGTGCAGTTCCAGCTCAGTAATCCTCAAGTCCAGCCACTTCTGCCCCTTTCAGACTGTTGAGGCCCAAAAATCCAAGGGCTAGGCCTAGCACAAATAATTAATCGCAAATGAAGCCCAATCGGGACATAAGAAAAATTGTAGGACTCACCTACACGAGCTGTGGGTCACATATCACGCCAAGCAAGCATGCCAAAAATGCGACGACTTTATAAAATCACACTCATCAACCCATCTGATGTTATTCGATCCAAGCACGGCTTATCATGGCACAATAAAACTCAAGCCCAAGCACGATAAATAAACACGCAATGCCGTCAAGCCATGCTACAAGCTCAAGTGGGCCCAAGCCACGTAATTACCCGGGGCTTGCTGAGAAGGTTGTGGAATGGACGGGTACGAGCACTCACGGCGCCCATTGAGGGATCGAGGAATGGAAGTTTTAGGCCACTTGGGAGCACTAAAACTCAGGCCCATTCCCCGGGCCCAAATACATGGGTTAGCATGAGAGAGAAGAATGGGGTCCAATGCCTTAGGAGAATATCCCATAGGCTGCTGTAGTATTTAGGAAAATCCACGATAGTTAGAATGCCCAAAAACAAATAAGCCACTTCCAGCAGCTGGACGAAAGCATGCGAGCCGCTGGAAAAGAGAGCACCAATAACCCTAATACTATACACAAAGCCCAGCCCAACGTTTTATAAAAAATTCAGCCTCGAGCTCCACCCTTATCAGAACCCCAGGGTAGTCAACGAGGGACCATAGCCAGAACCAAAGGAAATCCATGTATGTAGAGGGAATACCCACTGGATAAAGGACTTCATCCATTCTCTCCTTTCCTCTGCGAGCTTCAGTTTGAAAACCAAGGGAAAAAGCAAGTGGCGCCTCACCCCCATGGAGAAACCTAGATGTGTAGAAAACCTTGGAACTCAAAGGGGTCTGCGCTCCGGGGGAAGAAATTTCACCAGAAAGAGTGAATGGAGAGAAGTGAAGGAAAGTTGGGAATGGAAGATCGACCAAATTAGAGCCCTGAGCGCCTATAAAAGAGAGCTCCCTCTACCCAGAAACACAACACCATTCCAGAGCAAGACCAAGCTTTGTCAAGCGAATTGGAATTTACCCCATCCTCTATTTCCATCGTTTTTCCTCTCCCTCTGAGATAGAAACTCTCCTAATTTCCCCTTCTTCCACTCTAAAACCTTCTTTTCTGAAAGAAATTCATGCTTTAATCTCTCTCTCTCAAATTGCTAAACCTGTGAAAGCTTAGCTCCCATGCCACAAGCTCCTCACGCTAAGTCATTAACGAATTTTTCACGGTCTTCTGGTTGTTGGTGAAAAGAACCCAAACGTATTTTTCTAAGGCTTCAACAAGTCTTTTAAAAATTCTTTTGGGAGTCTGGTTCTTAAACTCAGGCATTGGGAGGTTTTTTGTTCGTTTTCTTCTCACAGCAGCCCAAGCCCATTCGTCTGGCTACTGGAACAAAAAGACCCCTACATAAATTGGCGACTCTGCTGCCATTTTCACTAATGCCTCCAAAGAGGAAGAAAGAGTCACGACCCCAAAGAGGAAGACTAGGAGCAACACCATGGCTTCCCAAGATGGACCCGACCACGGTGATTTTGAATCAAGGCAAAATGCCTCTTCTAGAGAGCAAGAACGTGCAAGTGAGGGAGCTTTCACCCTCACAAATCTCATTACAGCTATCCATGCTATGGGGGAAACCCAGAGGGAGATGATGGACACTGTTGTGTAGATACAGCTGCACCAAAATGGATTCAGTTGCATCCTCAACTTGTGATACTCGCAAGTGCACGAGCCGTTTGGTAGTATAGCG
Source organism: Prunus avium (assembly GCF_002207925.1). The sequence continues at coordinate 2,777 of NW_018922373.1, read as the reverse complement.
TATGTAAGTGCGAGGTCGATCCCACGAGGATTGGTGATTGAATGATCCCATTCATTTTCCCTACACAAAACAGAAATGAAAAAGAAAGGAAATAAATACAACAAGAAAAAAGGAAATAACTCAAGCAAATAAGTTCCCAAGTTCAATTAGATTAATGGATTGATTCTAGCTAAAGTATGATTAAGCCATGGTGTGTGGTCATAACCTTGTGTTCCTAATTCCCTAATTTGATCATTTGTTGTCTAACCTAAAATTAAGCATTAGGAACCCATTAAGCATAGAAGAACAATTTAAACAACCAAGCATGTATCTAATCCCTGTTGTCGAATGTCCATACATACTCTTCCTATTCATAGTTCAATTCGAATTAAAGCATGGTGTATACTCTTAATTCAAACCAAGATAGCTAACATGCAAGCCTAAATGGTGATCAATCATTCAAACTAGCATATTAACTTATAAGCATAATGAATAAGAACATGAACCATAATTGAAACTTGGAAACTAATCAAACTTGAAAAACTAAAGAAAAAAATTTACATAATGAAAAGTAAAGTGGAACTAAGAAAAACTTAAGGAAAATTTCAACACAAAAGATTTCATTACAACAATTGAAAACTAGAAAATGAAACTAAGAGAACTTG
>NW_018922372.1:45557-82838 GCF_002207925.1 Prunus avium | reverse complement strand
TATTGGGGGAAACAGGGCCAATTGCATATGTGGGTTGCTTCTCTTGCAAGGCTGAAAGGGTGTTTGATTCAAGTTCTTGTATTGTATTACACAAAATAAAATCTGCCCTCTGCACTTCATGGAATGCCTTGTGCAGGGCTCGGTGCATCGGTGTTGATATGTCAGCTTCTTGGAGGTGTGACATCAAGTCCTTTGGTTCAATAGCCTGCACCCCCGGTATGTAATCGATGGTGTCCTCTCGATTATCTAATACATCAACCAAAAAAATTGAGATTAGTAATAGGATGTTTTCTCTTGTCAGAATGTCAATATGAAGTATTGATCAGTGAATTCTTTTAAAACTTGTGATCCTAATTGACAATCTAGCAACATAACATGTAAGACTTGAGAACAAGACCGTAATGTAATCAAAGCTCAAGCGAATTTATGCGAAAGTTATTACAAACCATGTGAACCATAATGACCACGTTCTCTGAGGAGGTCCAAGTGATAGTAGATGCTTAAGACTAGAGCTGGTTCAGTCCAGAAGGAAATATTGACAAGGTTGTATTGTTGGCTATGGTTGCTGACCATGGGTGGAAGGTATCAGCAATCAAGCAAGTGACTGAAGGGTCAGATTGGACTAAATTTCCAACGAGTTCATCAACATGGGCAGGGAAGACATGCAATAGGCCCTCAACAGCTTGGTTATGGTTCTGAAATCGGTTGAAGGCTAGTGGAAAACCATCAATCACGGTCTTGTAGCGTATGTCTAGGCTGGACTTGCGCGCTGTGGCAAAGATGTCATCTTGATCTTCAGTGTCATTGGGTTGGGATTTGGTTATCTGGTGGTGAATGTGTTGGGTGTTGACAAAAGTGATGGTGAAACCGTGTGAAGCAAGCTTCGTGGCCAGATGGGTATGTGGGAGAAGATGCCCTTGGAGAGGCATAGGCACCATGATAGCATGAGGCTGTGAATGCTTGTCCTCCATGGCTCTCTCTCTTTGTGCATCTCTCTATGTCTGCGAGTATGTGGTCTTTTATCGGAGAAAGAGGGCAAGTGCTGAAATTACAAAAGCTAATGGACTGATAAAAGCGAAAGCACATCTTTTGCAATGTGTGGTCTGTATGTGTGGTCAGATGAGGTGAACTGCTTTTAGCACATGGCGTGGGGCTAATGTTCCAATTTCCCACAAACTATTTTTAGAATTTAAACAAACAGTATCTTCTTTCATCAGAGACTGGAACACAGCTCAATAATATTGATTTAAAACATGATAATAGATCTTCAGATATGCCACATTCTTGTGTATTTTGGATTTCACATTGCTAATGAAGCGTTTTATGCTAATGATGATTTAATGACAATGAGATGATGAAGCAGAACCACAAGATTGTAGCAATGCGGAAGTCAGTTTCGTGTCTGAACTTTGGTCTTCACATCACTTAGGAATTGAAAGAAATTCTTCTGTGATGACCCATTTAAAGTCAATGCATCCTCCATTGTTTGCCTCACATTTTTTATCTCCTTCTGCAAACCATGGCCCAATTTTCCACTCATCACATGGTTGATCTTCTCTGCCACCTCCACTCTTGTGATAGGTTTTACCCCATCACAAATATTCAGTCCAATGCCCCAATCATCAACTACTAGTTTCCTATTAGTGATTTGGTCAGTCCATAGAGGAAAACACAGCATGGGAACACCACACCACATACTTTCAAGTACGGAATTCCATCCACAATGCGTTAAGAACCCTCCTACTGCTGGATGTGAAAGCACCTTAATCTGAGAGCACCATGGCACTATCATCCCTCTGTCTTTAATCTCATCGTCAAATCCAACGGGTAGGATATTGGTTTCTTCATAACTTGTAGTATCAGGGCGAAGTACCCAGATGAAGCTCACTTTACTAAGCAAAAGTCCATGAGCTATTTCCTCAAAATCTTTTGTAGTAACTTGAACATAACTACCAAATGAAATAAACAAAACTGAACCATGAGGCTTGGATTTGAGCCATTGAGTACAGTCAAACTCAGACATCAGATTGGTAGCCACAATACTCTTAGTGGGTTCACTGGGGAAGACAGGGCCAATTGCATATGTGGCCTGCTTCTCGTGCAAGGCTGATAGGGTCTCAGATTCAAGTTCTTGCACTGTATTAATCAAAATAAAATCTGCTCTTTTAACTTCATGGAATGCCTTGCATATGGTTCTGAGCATTGGGGATGATAAATCAGTAGCTTGGAGATGTGACATCAAGTCTTTTGGTTCAATTGCCTGCACACCCGGTATGTAATCGATGCTGTCCTCACGTTTATCTAATAAGTCAACCAAAAAAACACAGATACATGTAGTTATATAACTTTGCTAATGTTCATGTCATCATGCTGTGAATCTAGTAGACTAAACATTCGAACAAGACACCACGCGATCTGATGGTTTAAACTTTAGATTGACAATATGAGAATGAGATTTCATGTTGTCAAATTAACTAGAAACCATTCCATATGTAAGTTAAGCAAAAGTTTGGGAGATTTGTGAGAGGGTGCATACCATGAAAACCAAAATGACTATTTTGTCTGAGGAGGTCCAAGTGATAGTAGATGCTTAGGACTAAAGCTGGTTGAGTCCAAAAGGAAACATTGACAAGGTTGTACTTGTTGGCTATGGTTTCTGGCCAGGTGTGGAAGGTATCAGCAATAAAGCAAGTGATTGAGGGGTCAGATTGGACTAAATCTCCAACCAGTTCATCAACATGGGCAGGGTAGACATGTAAATGACCCTCAAGAAATTGGTCAAGGTTCTGAAAGAGAAGATCAGCTGTCTGATGAGTGCTGATGAATTGAGGAGGAATGTCAAGGAGGTCAGAAAAGCATTGGAGGGTGCATCGGCTATTGGTGGGTCATCATACAGAAATCTTGATCAATTCATAGATGGTGTGAAGACTAAAGTCCAAGAGAAAACTGGGTTTGGCTTCAAGAACACTGAAGTTTCCTAGTTTTTCGAAAATTCCAAATACTATATTTTGTGGGTTGGATTTGATCAAATTAAAAAAAATGGTAATTAAGAACATTGTGTCCAGGTTTTTGTGAAGAAAGTAGTTCTGGTTTGTTTTATCGATAAATTATGGCCTAAATAGGGAAGCACTAAATGGTACCCTATAACCAATAGTAACGCCAAACTAGGACACTGATACAACAATGGTGGCTGCATAGTCTCTATTGCTAGTGGAGACAAATAATTGTCTCCAAAATCAACTTAGGGGACAAATCAAAATTAGTAGGTAGTGTGAGTTTTTTTTAGTGATCTTGTTCAGTTTTGTTGTTGGGTTGGGATTTGGTTATCTGGTGGTGAATATATTGAGTGTTGACAAAAGTGATGGTGAAACCATTCTGTATCTGTTTGAGGAAGTAGGCAAGTTCTGAATCACAAAAATCTGATACCCGGCCAGATGACTCCCATTCAGTCAAGTCAACTATTCAGTCAAGCTCCTTTATGTATTATCTTTCTATATGGAAATAAGACAAGTTGCTCCATAATTTGTTGTAACCTCTGGTTTGCTCCATAATTCAACAAGTTGCCTCACCTCCCCTCCTTTTATTCTCTTTTTTGAATAAACAATTCAGTGAGAGATAAACTTAGACCGCTCTTTCACAAGGTTCACTAACCACCAAGGCAACTACAAAAAGAACCCAACAAAGACTTCATATATATATATATATCCATTAAACTCCCTCATCACACATGGAACCCATCAAGATAACCCTTATCATATGCCATTTACGTGCTAATTTGAAACACAATTTCTTTTTAAGTTATAAATTTTTTACACCTATAAATTGAAACACAATTTCTTTTCAAGTTCATGTGGTTGTTTCCATCTCTCTAAAACTAAAGTGACGATGTTGAGGAAGTCATATTCGCATCTTTTGTAATTTTCCAATATCGGATTGGTTGGTAGGCAGTACAATCATGTCTTTGGGAGGAGGATTTTCATGCAAATGAGATATCACTTTTTGCTATCCATGTGTCATCGTGTTTTTGACTAAGAATAGCAAAATAGTGATATCCCCATTACAAGTAAATTTTTCTGCTTTGGTGGGGTTTATTGGTGGAGTGACATGCCTTGAATTGTCAACCATCCCCAATAGAATCATCCATCCAATGAATTAAAAAGGGTTAATTAGTATAATTAGATCAAAGACGTCACACAATTAGCTTAATTAGTATAATCAGCCACTTATATATATAATTGATCAGGTAGCCAATGATATCCTCTTTACACATTAAATTATTCAAATTTGACATCACACATCTGTAATTAGGCCAAAGTAAGTGATTTTAATCCGTGTAGTTTGATTGAAATTTCACTCTAATCTATTTAGTTTCAAATTTCAATTGTCGTGAATTAACTGATGTAGTTTACTAAATCATTTCAATTCAAAACTGAATTCAAGAACAATGACTTATCTGGTCAATTATTTCGACATAATTACCAGGCATCACTTTTCCATTGCAAAAGGGAGGGACTTGAATTGCACCAAAATCATACTTTGGCAATCTCATTGATGAAGTTAAGGGGTGATTCACTTTGTTTCAGAAGATTTCTATCTCTTATATTCCGAGATGTTGTATTATTGTAGCTCACAAACTTGCTGCTCATGCTATTAAATATTAGGATGTTATAATATGGGATGAAGACGTCCTCCTCGGTTGGAATTTTCTGCAGTGGATGAACCCCCTTGAATTTACTCAATGAAAATATTATCCTATTTATATAGCTAAGCTTTATCTAGTTATCACCCCGAAAAAAAATAATTCATACTTTGGCCTAATAAGTTTCCTTTTATATAGCTAAGCTTTGTCTGGTTATATCATTTATGGGTCCTTCCTTGTCATCACTGTGACTATTCTTAGCTTTATAGGGATCTGGTTGAGCTGTATAGGGACAATTCAAGCACATCACCTCACCTAGGCTGTATAGGGATCTGGTTGAGCTTAGCTAATCTTGATGCCTCATGCCCTGCTCTGAGCTCCAAAGTGTTTGGGAAAAATCCTTTTTCTTTCTTCTTTTTCTTTTCTTTTCATTTCTTCTTTCTTTGAACCTTCACCCAAGTTTGAGCTGCAGATATCTTGCACTTACAGGTCATCTCTCTCTCTTTCTCTCGCTCCCTCACTCACACCCACAGATGGAAAACAATACTTCAAAACATCCTCATGCTGTCCTGTTTGCCTACCCTCTGCAAGGCCATGTAATCCCAGCCGTCCATCTTGCCATAAAGCTTGCATCAAAGGGCATCACAGTCACCTTTGTCAACACTGAAGCAGTTCACCATCAGATAGTCAAGTCCCACGCCATGGAAGATGATAATATTTTCAATGGGGTTCGTCAATCTGGCCTAGACATACGTTATGTAACAATCAACGATGGCTTCCCGGTGGAATTCGATCGATCTCTCAACCACGACCAGTTTTGGGAGAGTGTTATACATGATTTCCCAGCTCATGTTGATGAGCTTCTGGCAAAATTAGTCCTCTCCAACCCACCGGTCAATTGCTTGATATCAGATACTTTCTTTGAGTGGCCAACAATCATAGCCAACAAGTATAACCTAGTCACTGTCTCATTCTGGACCGAACCAGCTCTGGTCTTCAACCTCTACTATCACCTAGACCTACTCAACAAAAATGGTCATGGTCATTTTACTTCACATGGTAAGAACCCTTTTCTCCGAGTAACTCTCTCATACATAACTATCTCTTATATCCGACAATACAATAATACTAGCTAATCATCATTGTTAATATGGATCACTAATTACAATATTGTGGTCCAGATTGACAGTATATCAACATAACATATCAAATATGTAGCATGACAACCTTATTTTGTATTCATATATAGTTTGTGTGTGTAATATTAGATAATCCTCGCCAAGACACGATCAATTACATACCGGGTGTACGCGCGATTGAACCAAAGGACTTGTCATCGTACCTTCAACCTAGTGATTACACTTCACCCATACACCGGATCATAGTCAATGCCTTTGAGAGAATTAAAAAACAAGATTTCATTCTTTGTAACACAGTCCAAGAGCTTGAATCTGAGACCGTTTCAGCCTTGCAAGAAAAGCAACAAATATATTCAATTGGACCAATATTCCCCACCGGGTTCACCAAGAGCCGTGTGGCCACAAGCCTGTGGTCCGAGTCAGATTGCATCCAATGGCTCAACACTAGGCCACGTGGCTCAGTTTTGTACGTTTCATTTGGTAGCTATGCTCATGCTAGCAAAAGAGAGATTGAGGAAATAGCCAATGGGCTTTTGCTCAGCAAAGTTGGTTTTATTTGGGTACTTCGTCCTGATATAGTCAGCTCTGATGAACCCGAAATCCTACCCGTAGGATTTGAAGATGAGATCAAAGATCAAGATCAAGGTTTGATTGTGCCATGGTGCTCTCAGATTGAGGTGATCTCACACCCTTCAATTGGAGGCTTCATAACACATTGTGGATGGAATTCAATACTGGAAAGCATATGGTGCAATCTTCCCTTGTTGTGTTTTCCTTTGTTGACTGACCAATTCACTAATAGGAAATTAGTGGTGGATGATTGGAGGGTTGGGCTTAATCTTTTTGACCAAAAACCAATCACAAAGGAGGAAGTGGCAGAGAAGATCAGCCGTCTGATGAGTGCTGATGAATTGAGGAGGAATGTCAAGGAGGTCAGAAAAGCATTGGAGGGTGCATTGGCTATTGGTGGGTCATCATACAGAAATCTTGATCAATTCATAGATGGTGTGAAGACTAAAGTCCAAGAGAAAACTGGGTTTGGCTTCAAGAACACTGAAGTTTCCTAGTTTTTCGAAAATTCCAAATACTATATTTTGTGGGTTGGATTTGATCAAATTATAAAAAATGGTAAGAACATTGTGTCCAGGTTTTTGTGAAGAAAGTAGTTCTGGTTTGTTTTATCGATAAATTATGGCCTAAATAGGGAAGGACTGACTCACTAAATGGTACCCTATAACCAAAAGCAACGCCAAACTAGGACACTGATACAACAATGGTGGCTGCATAGTCTCTATTGCTAGTGGACACAAATAATTGTCTCCAAAATCAACTTAGGGGACAAATCAAAATTGGTAGGTAGTGTGAGTTTTTTTTAGTGATCTTGTTCAGTTTTGTTGTTGGGTTGGGATTTGGTTATCTGGTGGTGAATATATTGAGTGTTGACACAAGTGATGGTGAAACCATTCTGTATCTGTTTGAGGAAGTAGGCAAGTTCTGAATCACAAAAATCTGATACGCGGCCAGATGATTCCCATTCAGTCAAGCTCCTTTATGTATTATCTTTCTATATGGAAATAAGACAAGTTGCTCCATAATTTCTTGTAACCTCTGGTTTGCTCCATAATTCAACAAGTTGCCTCACCTCCCCTCCTTTTATTCTCTTTTTTGAATAAACAATTCAGTGAGAGATAAACTTAGACCGCTCTTTCACAAGGTTCACTAACCACCAAGGCAACTACAAAAAGAACCCAACAAAGACTTCATATATATATATATATCCATTAAACTCCCTCATCACACATGGAACCCATCAAGATAACCCTTATCATATGCCATTTACGTGCTAATTTGAAACACAATTTCTTTTTAAGTTATAAATTTTTTACACCTATAAATTGAAACACAATTTCTTTTCAAGTTCATGTGGTTGTTTCCATCTCTCTAAAACTAAAGTGACGATGTTGAGGAAGTCATATTCACATCTTTTGTAATTTTCCAATATCGGATTGGTTGGTAGGCAGTACAATCATGTCTTTGGGAGGAGGATTTTCATGCAAATGAGATATCACTTTTTGCTATCCATGTGTCATCGTGTTTTTGACTAAGAATAGCAAAATAGTGATATCCCCATTACAAGTAAATTTTTCTGCAAACTTAGACCGCTCTTTCACAAGGTTCACTAACCACCAAGGCAACTACAAAAAGAACCCAACAAAGACTTCATATATATATCCATTAAACTCCCTCATCACACATGGAACCCATCAAGATAACCCTTGTCATATGCCATTTACGTACTAATTTGAAACACAATTTCTTTTCAAGTTCATGTGGTTGTTTCCATCTCTCTAAAACTAAAGTGACGATGTTGAGGAAGTCATATTCACATCTTTTGTAATTTTCCAATATCGGATTGGTTGGTAGGCAGTACAATCATGTCTTTGGGAGGAGGATTTTCATGCAAATGAGATATCACTTTTTGCTATCCATGTGTCATCGTGTTTTTGACTAAGAATAGCAAAATAGTGATATCCCCATTACAAGTAAATTTTTCTGCTTTGGTGGGGTTTATTGGTGGAGTGACATGCCTTGAATTGTCAACCATCCCCAATAGAATCATCCATCCAATGAATTAAAAAGGGTTAATTAGTATAATTAGATCAAAGACGTCACACAATTAGCTTAATTAGTATAATCAGCCACTTATATATATAATTGATCAGGTAGCCAATGATATCCTCTTTACACATTAAATTATTCAAATTTGACATCACACATCTGTAAATAGGCCAAAGTATGTGATTTTAATCCGTGTAGTTTGATTGAAATTTCACTCTAATCTATTTAGTTTCAAATTTCAATTGTCGTGAATTAACTGATGTAGTTTACTAAATCATTTCAATTCAAAACTGAATTCAAGAACAATGACTTATCTGGTCAATTATTTCGACATAATTACCAGGCATCACTTTTCCATTGCAAAAGGGAGGGACTTGAATTGCACCAAAATCATACTTTGGCAATCTCATTGATGAAGTTAAGGGGTGATTCACTTTGTTTCAGAAGATTTCTATCTCTTATATTCCAATATGTTGTAATATTGTAGCACATAAACTTGCTGCTCATGCTATTAAATATTAGGATGTTGTAATAAGGGATGAAGACGTCCTCCTTGGTTGGAATTTTCTGCAGTGGACGAACCCCCTTGAATTTACTCAATGAAAATATTATCCTATTTATATAGCTAAGCTTTATCTAGTTATCACCCCGAAAAAAAATAATTCATACTTTGGCCTAATAAGTTTCCTTTTATATAGCTAAGCTTTGTCTGGTTATATCATTTATGGGTCCTTCCTTGTCATCACTGTGACTATTCTTAGCTTTATAGGGATCTGGTTGAGCTGTATAGGGACAATTCAAGCACATCACCTCACCTAAGCTGTATAGGGATCTGGTTGAGCTTAGCTAATCTTGATGCCTCATGCCCTGCTCTGAGCTCCAAAGTGTTTGAGAAAAATCATTTTTCTCTCTTCTTTTTCTTTTCTTTTCTTTTTTCTTTGAACCTTCTCCCAAGTTTGAGCTGCAGCTATCTTGCACTTATAGGTCATCTATTTTTCTCTCGCTCTCTCACTCACACCCACACCCACAGATGGAAAACAATGCTTCAAAACATCCTCATGCTGTCCTGTTTCCCTACCCTCTGCAAGGCCATGTAATCCCAGCTGTCCATCTTGCCATAAAGCTTGCATCAAAGGGCATCACAGTCACCTTTGTCAACACTGAAGCAGTTCACCATCAGATAGTCAAGTCCCACGCCATGGAAGATGATAATATTTTCAATGGGGTTCGTCAATCTGGCCTAGACATACGTTATGTAACAATCAACGATGGCTTCCCGGTGGAATTCGATCGATCTCTCAACCACGACCAGTTTTGGGAGAGTGTTATACATGATTTCCCAGCTCATGTTGATGAGCTTCTAGCAAAACTAGTCCTCTCCAACCCACCAGTCAATTGTTTGATATCAGATACTTTCTTTGTGTGGCCAACAATCATAGCCAAAAAGTATAACCTAGTCACCGTCTCATTCTGGACTGAACCAGCTCTGGTCTTCACCCTCTACTATCACCTAGACCTCCTCAACAAAAATGGTCATGGTCATTTTACTTCTCATGGTAAGTACCCTTTTCTCCAAGTAACTCTCTAATGCATAACTATCTCTTATATCCGACAATACAATAATACTAGCTAATTATCACTGTTAATATGGATCACTTATTACAGTTTTGTGGTCCAAAATCAACATAACATATCAAATATCTAGCGTGACAACATTATTTCGTATTGATGTATAGTTTGTGTGTGTAATATTAGCTAATCGTCGCCAAGACACAATCGATTACATACCGGGTGTACGTGCAATTGAACCAAAGGACTTGTCATCATACCTTCAACCTAGTGATTACACTTCACCAGTGCACCGGATCATAGTCAAGGCCTTTGAGAAAATTAAAAAACAAGATTTCATTCTTTGTAACACAGTCCAAGAGCTTGAATCTGAGACCATTTCAGCCTTGCAAGAAAGGCAACAAATATATTCAATTGGACCAATATTCCCCAATGGGTTCACCAAGAGCCGTGTGGCCACAAGCCTGTGGTCCGAGTCAGATTGCATCCAATGGCTCAACACTAGGCCACATGGCTCAGTTTTGTACGTTTCATTTGGTAGCTATGCTCATGCTAGCAAAAGAGAGATTGAGGAAATAGCCAATGGGCTTTTGCTCAGCAAAGTTGGTTTTATTTGGGTACTTCGTCCTGATATAGTCAGCTCTGATGAACCCGAAATCCTACCCGTAGGATTTGAAGATGAGATCAAAGATCAAGATCAAGGGTTGATTGTGCCATGGTGCTCTCAGATTGAGGTGATCTCACACCCTTCAATTGGAGGCTTCATAACACATTGTGGATGGAATTCAATATTGGAAAGCATATGGTGCAATCTTCCCTTGTTGTGTTTTCCTTTGTTGACTGACCAATTCACTAATAGGAAATTAGTGGTGGATGATTGGAGGGTTGGGCTTAATCTTTGTGACCAAAAACCAATCACAAAGGAGGAAGTGGCAGAGAAGATCAGCCGTCTGATGAGTGCTGATGAATTGAGGAGGAATGTCAAGGAGGTCAGAAAAGCATTGGAGGGTGCATTGGCTATTGGTGGGTCATCATACAGAAATCTTGATCAATTCATAGATGGTGTGAAGACTAAAGTCCAAGAGAAAACTGGGTTTGGCTTCAAGAACACTGAAGTTTCCTAGTTTTTCGAAAATTCCAAATACTATATTTTGTGGGTTGGATTTGATCAAATTATAAAAAATGGTAAGAACATGGTGTCTAGGTTTTTGTGAAGAAAGTAGTTTTGGTGTTTTATCGATAAATTATGGCGTATTGTGCACTCGGTGTGTCGTTTTGTGGTTGCCTTCCGTCACATTTCCATTCTAATATTGAAACACTTTTAATATTTACTATAAGTGGGGTAACATTTGGTCGTATTAGGCTTAGTTTTTCAAATACAATAATACTATAGGTGAGGGAGTCAAATACAACACCTCACCTCAGATGAATAAATAATTTAAGTTACCAACTATTTACTCTCTTTAATACGATGGTAATTAGTTAGATTACTTTTACAATTTTAGAATCGATTGGGTTGATATAAATTGAACCAAAACACATTACTAACTACCAACTCTTACAAATTGTAGTTGTTAGTTAAGCATTCGTCCACATCGACGGCTGTGATTGTATTTAATACAACAAGATGATGAGAAGTCGGCCATATTTACGAGGTGTCGTCAGCACCTGGGTCACTGAACGCCCTGTCGTTTCTGATGTGAAACTAAAAAGCCCAATAACTTCACCGCCTAAATAAAACAAAGAAAAACCCAATAAAACAACCAGCCTGTAATTCTAGAAGGAAAATAGTATGAGCCCAATTTGGTTGGACTAAGGTTTTGTTTAGTCGGAGTCCACCTTAAGACTCAGATGAAAACAAGAACTTGGAATAGAAGATTCTAGAAATTTTAAAAATATGCCCATTAATTTTTAAGTATTAAGATTTATTAGTTATCTTTAAGGTAATGACTAATCCAAAAAAGAGAATAATTAGAGTTTCTCTCTATATCCTCTTGATTGATTTCTCCTCATCCACATGTATTTTTGTCCTCTAATTATGTTGTGGGTATTCATGGTAAAATACTTATATTTATTCTTGTTGTATGTTTATTTTTCATATACAAAAAAACCAATTATGTTCACGCACATATGTGTGCTCGTCGTGCTGTATCCGAATTTGAGCTCCTCCTCAATATTAGAGTAGTTAGAATATCATATACATTAGAGTAGTTAGAATATCATTTTGTAAAAACGAAAACATGAACAAAAACTATGCGAAAAACCCCTTCATATTGTATAATGATTCATGATATGCAAGTGCATATTAGAACTTCTCTATAAAGAATTGAATATCCCACTTTTAAAAATCCATTTTATAATTGACCTTGCAATTAAATCTTGAAAATGTAAAAGTAATATAAGAACCTTGAAATTGTAATTTCCGATTAAAAATTGCAAAAGAAATAAATTCCTAGCAAAAAAATTAAAGGGAAATGAAAATATTTGTAGGTATACAAAAAGAAATAGAATTTCCATTCCAAAAATAACAACGAGAGAAAAATAGAAAGAAAGTAGAAGCCAGAGTTTGTATAATATTCCTGAACTAAAAAGGAAGTAAACCAAAACCAAAACATTTCTTTCCTAACAAGAAAAGGAGTTACCTTCGCTTATAAATATCCCAACCCCCCATCTCTCACCAAATTGCTTTTAGCTACTCTTCTGCTCTCTCTCTCTTCGAACTCTTCAATCGACAAAACAATCTGAGACTCTCTCTCTTCGTCTTCTTGGGTCTTCTCTGCTCCATCTTTACGATGACTGACAAGGCTGAATCTTCAGACTCGTAAGTACCCAGATCCCTGTTTAATTCAACTGGGTTCTACTCTGTGCTTCGATTGAATTTAAGTTATTTTCTTCTGGGATTTTCTGGGTTTTGATGCGATTCTGCTTTGCTTCTTTGTTTGTTGCAGTAAGGGAACGAAAAGGGACTTCAGCACGGCGATCCTTGAGCGCAAGAAGGCTGCGAATCGGCTTGTTGTGGATGATGCTATCAACGATGACAACTCGGTCGTCGCGCTCCATCCAGATACCATGGAGAAGCTTCAGCTCTTTCGTGGTGACACAATCTTGATCAAGGTTCGATTTTTACATCATGTTATATATATGCGAAAGATGAAATCTTGATAGAATTTTGCTTACAAGGATTTTCTAGTTAGGGCTAATAGGAATTACGGTTTTGGGTAGTGAGTGAATGTTGTAATTGTATCTGGGTTGGTAGGTTTTCTGTATTTTATTTGGGATCTGGGAACTGGGTGTGTTCTGTTGTCGGAAGTATTGGGATTCTTGTATCGAAATTCTGGGTTTTGATGGTTACTCCTTAATTTTCTACTGATGTAGACTGTACTATTAAAAACAATTTTGTTGTATTTACTTACATGTTGGAATTGGCTTTTTTACAGGGTTCCAAAATTAGGCATTTAGAGGATGTTGTGATTTAATATGGATGCCTTTCTTTCTGCCCTCTTCTTTTGAAACTGTGCATGCGATGTTGTGATTTAGTTGGCTTAGTATTGTCATTGGCTGTTCAGGTCTTGGGCTTTGGTATTAATAGCATGAACTCTCCCTAAACTTTATTGTTCTGCATGTGCTTGGGATTATAAAGATAAACGGCAACTAACTTTTCGTGTTTATATATTTTTATTGGTGTTTAGGGAAAGAAAAGGAAGGATACAATCTGCATTGCCCTTGCTGATGATACATGTGAGGAACCAAAGATAAGGATGAACAAGGTTGTCAGGAGCAACCTAAGGGTTAGGCTGGGGGATGTTGTTTCTGTTCACCAATGTGCTGATGTCAAGTATGGAAAGCGTGTCCACATTCTTCCTGTGGATGACACTATTGAAGGGGTCACTGGAAATCTGTTTGATGCATACTTGAAACGTGAGTTTCTAACCCTTGTTATTCTCAGGTGCTACTGGAGCTAAAATGTGTAGCACGTCATGAATTTAAATAAAGTTTACTTTTGTATGAAACTCTTATCTTTCCTAGTAAGCTATGTCAATATCAACATCAGTTGCAACCCCAACTCTCGAAAGTTTCTGTTCAGTAATACCTGTATGCACAGGGTACTTATAATTGCACAAATGGAGATAGTATTTTATCATATTATTACTTCATAGATGCTTGCATGCTGAGAAAATTTGATGCTTTTCCTTTAAAGAGTTGAATCAATTGATAGTGTCCAAGTTGAAGAGGATGTTACAACTCTTAATTTAATTGGCGGTGTTCAGATTTAAAAAGAGTATATAATTAGGGGAAAATGGTTTAACAATATATCCTTGTTGTGTCACACCTACCGTATATAGAGATTCAGTATGTTGTCACCATTGATTTTGGATTTATATTCGCTTCTAAGTTTCTGTTTAAAATATATTGTAGCTATTACTGGTGGTTATGAGAACTAAATGGTTTTACCAATAAGTTCTTGTTTAATTCTTTGCAGCATGCATTTTTACCAAATCTTCTTGTCTACTTTTGCAGCTTATTTCCTGGAGGCCTACCGTCCAGTGAGGAAGGGTGATCTCTTCCTTGTACGAGGAGGAATGAGGAGTGTAGAGTTTAAGGTTATTGAAACTGACCCTCCTGAGTACTGTGTGGTTGCTCCCGACACTGAAATCTTCTGTGAGGGGGAGCCTGTGAAAAGGGAGGATGAGGAGAGATTAAACGAGGTTGGCTATGATGATGTTGGTGGAGTTAGGAAACAGATGGCTCAGATTCGTGAATTAGTGGAGCTGCCATTGAGGCATCCTCAACTATTTAAATCAATCGGTGTGAAGCCACCAAAGGGTATTCTGCTGTATGGACCTCCTGGATCAGGTAAGACTCTAATTGCCCGAGCTGTGGCTAATGAAACTGGGGCATTCTTTTTCTGCATCAATGGACCTGAAATCATGTCAAAATTGGCTGGGGAGAGTGAAAGCAATCTCAGGAAAGCTTTTGAGGAAGCAGAGAAGAATGCACCATCAATTATCTTTATTGATGAAATTGATTCAATTGCTCCCAAGAGAGAGAAGACACATGGAGAAGTTGAGAGGAGGATTGTTTCCCAGCTCTTGACGCTCATGGATGGACTAAAGTCTCGTGCACATGTAATTGTTATGGGGGCTACAAATCGACCAAACAGTATTGATCCAGCTCTCAGAAGGTTTGGAAGATTTGATAGGGAAATAGATATTGGTGTACCAGATGAAGTTGGGCGTCTCGAGGTTGTCCGTATTCATACAAAGAACATGAAGCTTGCTGAAGATGTAATGTCAAATACGATCTTTTTCTTTTTCAACCTTTTTTTCCCATATTTCAAAAAGTTCTTACATAATGTTTTGGACTTTTATTGCACAGGTTGATTTGGAAAAGATAGCTAAGGACACACATGGTTATGTTGGTGCTGATCTGGCTGCTTTGTGTACTGAGGCTGCTCTTCAATGCATCAGAGAGAAGATGGATGTGATTGACTTAGAAGATGAGGAAATAGATGCTGAGATTCTGAATTCAATGGCAGTTACAAATGAGCACTTCAAGACTGCTCTTGGCACAAGCAACCCATCTGCTCTTCGTGAAACAGTAAGTATTTACATTTTGTTTCAATTGACAGTTTTGTTTTGATTATTAGACGCCTTATGTGCGTTAGAGGAAACTCATAATTTCATGTTTTTGATTGGCCAGGTAGTTGAAGTGCCCAATGTTAGCTGGGAAGATATTGGAGGTCTTGAGAATGTTAAGCGAGAACTTCAAGAGGTAATTGAGTTTACTACAATGGGTTGTTCATACAAAACTTCGTTTATCTCATTTTTCTTTGTTACTTATAATATCTATTCCTGTATTATCTTGTCATGCAGACTGTTCAGTATCCTGTTGAGCATCCTGAGAAATTTGAGAAATTTGGAATGTCGCCTTCAAAGGGAGTTCTTTTCTATGGTCCTCCTGGATGTGGTAAAACTCTTCTCGCCAAAGCTATTGCCAATGAGTGTCAAGCAAACTTCATCAGTGTCAAGGGACCTGAATTGCTAACGATGTGGTTTGGAGAGAGTGAGGCCAATGTGAGGGAAATTTTCGACAAGGCCCGTGGGTCTGCTCCATGTGTCCTGTTCTTTGATGAACTTGATTCCATTGCTACACAGGTTTGAACCACTCGTTATGTAAAATCATTTCTTGTTACTGATGCCTGGTTGCTCATTTGCATATTGCAATTAACAATAAGTGTTATTTGGAAATAGAAAAAAGCTTTGCACCATAATTTAATAATTACTAAATAGGAGAAAACTTAGCGTTCTGTTACAGAAACAACAGTAGGTTTAATTTGGAAAAAGAAAAAAGCTTTGCACCATAATTTAACAATGAGTAAATATGTTAGTTGTGTTTCATATATTATCTGGACTTCTAATTTTTACTGTGGGGCTCTGCAACTATTGGCAGCCTCAGCAGAAAAGCACTTTGACAAGAATTTCTGCAGTATTTTCCTTTGGGCCCTCATCTGATGTGTTTATCTATATATGTGCAGAGAGGTAGTAGCGTAGGTGATGCTGGGGGTGCAGCTGACAGGGTTTTGAACCAACTCCTTACAGAAATGGACGGAATGACTGCTAAGAAAACTGTTTTCATTATTGGGGCTACCAACAGACCTGACATTATAGACCCTGCACTTCTACGTCCAGGACGTCTGGATCAGTTAATTTACATCCCTCTCCCTGATGAGGAATCTCGCTTTCAAATATTCAAATCTTGCTTGAGGAAATCTCCAGTTTCCAAAGATGTGGAGATCAGAGCCCTTGCCAAGTACACCCAAGGATTCAGTGGTGCTGATATAACTGAAATATGCCAGCGTGCTTGCAAATATGCCATTAGAGAGAATATTGAGAAGGTATGATATTGCAGTGTTACTTTTTGTCACTTTGGAGGAATGTAAAAACTTATTCCTCTGGATCCATTTCTGAATTACCATTGTTTTCTAATCTTGCAGGATATCGAGAGGGAGAGGAGGAGAAGCGAAAATCCTGAGGCTATGGAGGAGGATGTTGATGACGAAGTAGCAGAGATCAGGGCAGCTCATTTTGAGGAGTCGATGAAGTATGCTCGTAGGAGTGTTAGTGACGCTGATATCCGCAAATACCAGGCATTTGCGCAGACATTGCAGCAGTCAAGAGGGTTTGGAACCGAGTTCAGGTTCGCAGACAATCCTTCTGGCGCAGCCGCTGGATCTGACCCTTTTGCAACTGTTGCTGCTGGGGCTGATGAAGATGACCTGTACAACTAGGATAGTCTCTGATTACGTGTCTTTTTCATGTCTGAATTTCAACTTTGCATTTTGTATTCCATTGATGATGTGGTGGTAGAACCGTGGAAGTGCCCATTTAATCACATTATTGTATCCAGAAAGTCCTCGGGGTTTCCAGCCATTGGGTGACCCCTGGATACTACGAAGATTAAAACAGTGTTAATTATTTTCTTTTAAGATTATAATGGATAATTAAAAAACACAGCAGGTTTTACTTCAGGTGTTGTGAACAGTGTTTGATGTGTTTTGTTTTTAGCCATCTGTTTCTTATGCTTATCTCTGTTTGTTTGTCGATAATTTTTCACCTCGAGTTTTACTTTTATATTTTAATCCCTATTGTTTCTTTTCTGTTTTCTTCTTTTCCCTCACCTCATCCCCAAACTTCAATTAGCCCCTTCCCTGTTCCATTTTTATGCCTGATTGTGAGAAGTCTTTACAAGCTTTTCCTTTTCTCGGTTATTATGAATTCATAGTAGAATTGGAGAAATTGGATAAGAACTTAGGTAAAGATAAAGTAGCTGATTTTGGTAGAGATCTCTACCAAAGAAGAATCCGGCTATTAGATTTGGAATCATCAATGGTAATTTTTTACTTTTCAACTTATAAAAACCATCATTAGTTTGGAGTAGGTAACACCAATTACCTTTTGTTTTAAACAAAAAGAAAAAACAAAAACAAAAACAAAAACAAACTAGAAGATTATGCTACACAAACAGAGAAATTCTTCCTCTCAAATCTCACTCTTGTTCTCTTAACAAATGCATGCAGCATACTCAAACCTGAGATTAACTTGACATCTTAAAACTGACCAGCTCCTCCTTAAAAGTAAGGTGGGTTTGACATGGCAAAATTGACAAACTTGTAATGGAAAAAAAAAACCGCATTAGTTATAAAAATGAGCCCCTCTTCAATTTTAAGTAGCCAAACTTTTTCCTTGATTCTAAGGATACATGCATACTCGCCCTGCTTTTTCTGTCTGGCAAAATGTGCGAAGTATAAGTTCAAATATTAGATTTCACCCGTTAATAATAATAATATCACCTTGCTCTAATATCGTATTGAATTTTCTCTCTCTCATTTTCTCTTTTGTTTTATAGCATTTGGAAACTGAGCACAATATGGATTTCAACATATCCACAACTGTATATACTCGTTTGAAATCCTGATCGAATAGTTTTGAACTTTTAAAAATCCATTAAAACCTTAATAAAATATCAAGAGCGGGACAAGCATAGCAGATTAAGTTGACTTAGAGCACTTCCACCGCTGTAGTTTGGCCCGGGCAAGAAGGGGCCCAAGCCCCATGTCACGCTTCCAGCGGGCTTTAGCAGTCCGGATAAGAGGTGGGTCCCAACAAACAGGGCAAGCTCAAAGGCAAAACGAGCCCGAGCTCGTGCTTGGGAGCTGTTAACGTCAACAACGAAATTTTAAAAAAAAATTCTAAAAAAATACCAAAATTTTCAGATTTTTTTATAATAAATACCTAGCCATATTCTTCATTTCCCACACCAAAATTATATACAAATTCCTCTAATTATATCTCATGTGAATGGTGGTTGCCCTTAAGTTGCCATGGCAATAGGTGAAAACACAACCAGCCTTTTGCAAAAGCTGCCACTATTTACATGAATAGTAATAGTCTTTGCCTTGCCTTTACCCTTTGCCATGACAAGTGAGTGAAAGTGCTCTTGCAGGGCAATGGGAGTCAGGCCGATTAACTGTCCTTAATAAAGCAGGCATAAAACAAAGAAGAAGAAGAGAGAGAGTAGTGATTAGACCATGCATGGGGAGACAAGAAATTAGTGGCACTGGCTCCTTAGTCCTCCTTTGTAATGTCAATGTGTCACGATCCATTGTTTTCTTCACTTTTTAGCTCTCTTTCTTTCTTGTCTTTGCCCTTTACAAGCTAAAAAGCACTCCTCCCCTTTAAAATCATACACATGATTTGATTTGAATTTTTTTTTGTAAAATTTAAAACTTTACATGTCTCTTTTAAACTTGGTTGTTTCAATGTCTTTTTAAAAATAAAAAATAAAAAATTATTAAAGGGAATCTAGATCTTATCTTTCATGTGACAAGTGCAAAACTTTCCTCAAAACAGCATAATGTTTTCTGATATATATGAGAGGAACATGGTTAGTTGGCAATCCTCTCATACTTTAGATGGTATAACAAAACATCAAATCATATCATATACCATTCATAATAATGGTGAAAATCCATTAAAACCTTAATAAAATATCAAGAGCGGGACAAGCATAGCAGATTAAGTTGACTTAGAGCACTTCCACCGCTGCAGTTTGGCCCAGGCAAGAAGGGGCCCAAGCCCCATGTCACGCTTCCAGCGGGCTTTAGCAGTCCGGGTAGGAGGTGGGTCCCAACAAATAGGGCAAGCTCAAAGGCAAAACGAGCCTGAGCTCGTGCTTGGGAGCTGTTAACGTCAACAACGAAATTTTAAAAAAAAATTCTAAAAAAATACCCAAATTTTCAGATTTTTTTTATAATAAATACCTAGCCATATTCTTCATTTCCCACACCAAAATTATATACAAATTCCTCTCATTATATCTCATGTGAATGGTGGTTGCCCTTAAGTTGCCATGGCAATAGGTGAAAACATAACCAGCCTTTTGCAAAAGCTACCACTATTCACATGAATAGTAACAATCTTTGCCTTGCCTTTACCCTTTGCCATGGCAAGTGGGTGAAAGTGCTCTTGCAGGGCAATGGGAGTCAGGCCGATTAACTGTCCTTAATAAAGCAGGCATAAAACAAAGAAGAAGAAGAGAGAGAGTAGTGATTAGACCATGCATGGGGAGACAAGAAATTAGTGGCACTGGCTCCTTAGTCCTCCTTTGTAATGTCAATGTGTCACGATCCATTGTTTTCTTCACTTTTTAGCTCTCTTTCTTTCTTGTCTTTGCCCTTTACAAGCTAAAAAGCACTCCTCCCCTTTAAAATCATACACATGATTTGATTTGAATTTTTTTTTGTAAAATTTAAAACTTTACATGTCTCTTTTAAACTTGGTTGTTTCAATGTCTTTTTAAAAATAAAAAATAAAAAATTATTAAAGGGAATCTAGATCTTATCTTTCATGTGACAAGTGCAAAACTTTCCTCAAAACAGCATAATGTTTTCTGATATATATGAGAGGAACATGGTTAGTTGGCAATCCTCTCATACTTTAGATGGTATAACAAAACATCAAATCATATCATATACCATTCATAATAATGGTGTGAGAGAAGAAGCAACACCCTATCTTCGACCTAGCTAGATCGCAATTATGTCTCTTGACAGGCCTTTCTACCCCACCACATTTCTCATCTTGCTTCTTTTTTTCCTCCCATCTTCGTAGGGGTTGCCCTACACCCTGCACCCTACAACGTTATGTGACTCAGCCAACCCTTCACTCACCTAAATTCTACACATATTTTTCCATCTCTTATGCCGGATTCCTAAATTCAAACATCTGATTCTTACTCACAACGTAAAAACAACTGAGTTTTAGTAAATTGTCGGAGTTTTTTTTCTGAAAAAAAGAATAAAATTTTGAGATGGGCATGGATGGAAACTTCAAACTTGGTGATCCGTAATAGCTATTTATTTCGTAGTTGATAGGATTTGGCAAGAAAATGAATTATGGGACAACTGACAAATGGTTGGAGAAGATAACCTAGAAAGGGGTAAAGAGTCGTAGGGTTCTTCTTCACTGGCTGGCTGCTTTGCTCCAGCTCTTCAGTACTTTTTGCTTACAACTTTACACACACGTGCGGCTCCACGTGGTAGGTTGTGAATGGCTGTCGCACGTCAAATATTGTGGCTTTTGCCACAGATGTAAACACTGTAACATCAAATTTTCAACCATGTCAGGACTGCACGTGCAATTAGCCACCAACCTGGCCCCGCACGTAAGCATTTTGTTCTCGACTTTCACATGTACATCTTTATGTTTTGTCATTCCACCATTCTAATTTGAAGAGACACGGTCTTTTGTTGTTTGAATGATCTTTGATATGTAAAGTAAAGTGTCATTTCTGATTACAAACTAAATACATTTTGACATGTATTGACTTGTTAAAAAGAATTACTTACTGAAAAAGAAAAATGAGAAATTAAACGAGCACATGACGAATTGTAAATAAGTACAATAAAGAATGATTTCTCACATCTTAAGAGCTAAATAAGAACAACTAAAAATGTGATTGCCGATGTGGATCTCCACGTGTGACTCACAAAATGGGGTCTCACGTACGGGGAGTGTTGAAACCAATTGTGTCCCACATCGGAAAGAGGGAAGCAAATTGTGATTTCGAGTCGAAAAAACAGTCACGAAATATGTGTTTTATAAATAAATAAATAAAAACACTATGTAATACATATATTTTTTGAAACCAACTAGAAGGTCGATTATGTGTGAAAGGAAATGTCCCTATCTAAATTCAAACTCCAAAGAATCGATTTGATTGAACTAAGTATGTGAATAGACGGTAAAAACAAACATCATGCCGGGTGAAGTTAGGTCGGTGAAGAAGACAGCGGACAGTAATTTACCAATAATCTGAAGGTCAAAATTGGGTGGGACCCATCCAAACGAGCCTAAAGGGGCAAGAGAGGGCCGCACGAGGGGGTGGGGTCGGGGGGGCACTTTTCAGCCACAGGGGATCGTACCTCCTCTCTCCCATCTCACTTTGCTATCAACGATTCTCGCTGTCTGCTGTGCTGACCTACGTAGTGGGCCCCAGCTCTACATCCGTCGGCCTCGGCCCATACACTCTCTTTATAATAAATAAATAAATTTCACAAATAATAATAATAATAATTATTTTTTCATATATTTTAATTCCAAAGTCGTGTCATGTGGGAAAGATGGAAGTTCTGTTAATAGAACTTAATGAACTCATTTATCTGCAGAAGTTCTGCGCTCCCTCTCTCTCTCTCTCTCTCTCTCTCTGCGGGAGCAACCACATCTTGACATGAAAAACTTGCGTGAAATATTATTATTATTATTATTATTATAATTATATGATGCTAATGAGTTGGTAAGTTAATACGACGTCAACTTCTCGTTTGAGGGCACTCTTCAATCTTATCTTATACAAAAGCGTATAATTTTCAAGTTAACATTCAAGGATCGCCAAATTAGCAATTGCTTTTGTGTATTATAGGAAATTAGCAATTGCTTTTGTGTATTATAGGAAATGTATGGTCTTACTTGTATTATTGACAAGTAAGAGTGACCTGCATATGCAATTGCATGCGTCATCCGGACCATAAATTGTTGTTGCATGCGAAGGAACATTAAAATGAAATGATGATGGGATTTGAGGACACACATGACCCTAAAAAACTAACTAACATTTTAGAATATAGGTCCAGAGAAAATAATTATACAATTGTTTCCTTGCTCCTGTCTGGTGTTCCCTAACCAGGAGGCCCCGTATTGGGATTAGACTGTCCGAATTGACAAATCAATTAGGATGCTGTGGGTATTGGGTGGAATGATTATAAATGCATTAAACTATAAATTATTCCCCTTTGTCCATTTTTGGAAAAGTAATTCATTTTTGCATGCATTATACCAATATTCTGAAAATAATACTATTTTTATTTTTATTTTATTGCTCGAAAATAATAATAATAATAATTATTATTATTATTATATATTAAAAAGTAGTATTGCAGATACGGGTTGTAATTTTTTTTCTTTAAAAAAACAAAAAAGAAGAAGCCAAAAAGCGATGACGAATTAAGAACTGGAATAACAAGGTTGAGTAAAAGAATATAGCAGAAAGCTGGGAAACAAAAAAGGACATGTATATATGGAAATTCATAAAATAAAAATAACAGAGAATTTGGTTGAAAATCAAATCATGATGTATATGAACCTGAATTGATTTGTACAACATGATAATATCTCTATGAACCCAAAAAAAAAACAGAGAAAGGATTATGCATTATTAATTCAGACCTGGTTTTTTTATGATTAAATATCTAAATATCATAAATCCATTCAGTTTTTAATATGAGTTTATATAGTTCATACCATGAATATAAATTGATGATGATAATTACACAAACCAAGAGAAACTGATCACCTTGAGATCAGGATTTGATTAACACCATATCATAATCAGCACCATAACAAAAAAAGTAGGAGAGAGAGAGAGAAGAAGAAGAAGAAAAGTGAAAGAAAAACCAATATCAAAAAGCTAAGATAAAATAAAAAAACAGTGGACAGATCTTATTGGTTCCATCAAATTGGAAACAAAGTTCATGAACAGCCATCGAATATACTTCTATACACATATATATTTAAGCAGATTAATAACACTAGAAAGAGAAGAAGAAAATTAATTAAGAAAAATGAACTAACAAGCTAGCTAGGTGGGTGTGCCTTGCTATTATATCAGGGGTCATTACGTTCGTGCCAGCAGAGGAGCATTGCTATGCAGCGCCGGAGGATGTAGAATTTAGTCCGCTGCTTCTTCAACAGGTGACGGCACTTTTTCCCGAACGGCGGCCGCTGGCAGCCGGATTCACACTCTCCGTTCATCATGTTCATCTGCGCGTTTTGATTGAAGCTTGTAGTTGTACTAGTAGTGCTACTTCCGCTTTCCTCCACCGCCAGTGCCATATTGATGAAGACTTGAAATTCAAAGGTCTGATCACTCTCACCAGCTTCTGCTGCACTGCTTCTAGATTTGTCACTACTAGTCCCACTAGAAGCAGTAAATATATACACATGTGAAAAGGTAATACATGTATCTGTCTCATGATTCAAACTGTTTACTTCTTTTCGTCAAAAAAAACTGTTTACTTTTACATCATTACTGAAGCATTTAATTATCTACGTGGGACTTAATAAATAGATGAAACACAATATTTCTGATAAATAAGGAAATATTCACAATAATAATAAGTGCCCGACTTGGATGAAATTTTGAAGGGAGAATAATCTTCGAATGAGAACCTAAACATTGAATTGTTCGGATTATAAAATTACATTGTGAAATATATATGCACATTTATTCATCAAATAAGGTGACAATTTTTTTCTTCTTTCATTTAAATATGAACTCATTCATTCAGAATCCCTTTTATTTCTAGTAGATAACTTACAGTTGCAAACTTGGTGAATAAATTTGATGGCTCTACTATATAATTAATATTTATTATTATTATTATTATTGGAGATTGGGGGGCCATGGTTTAGATTAAGTAAGAAGAAATGATGGGAGCCATTGGTGCAGGCAGAAGAGAGATTTTTAATATGGGTTGGATATGAACTGTGAACACTGCAAATCCACCAGCTGTCAGGAGGATAACATAGCATATGAAACATAGAATGGGCCAAGTTTCCTGCCATTTTTGTTAACCTGATATGTTTTCAATTAAAAATTCACTTTGACCCCACTCCAAAGTCCTCAACAGATACTGCAAATATATATATATTCTCTTGTTCAAATGTCTACACGTTATTATCATATGAATACTATAGTAAATAAGGAGAAAAACATAAATAAAAAATAAAAAATACATGACGTCAAATAATAAAAAATACATGACGTCTGTACGATATTAACATCCAGACATCCACATAGGAGAATTTATGTATATATATATTATTTAAGGTTAACTGCCCCTACTTCTACTTCTACTACCAGTAAAAAAATTGAAGTGAAAGAATATAACATCATGCTTTAAATTTTTAGGTAACTTGAAGTTTAATTAGGAGACTAGTACAGTGTTGCATTATTTTGGTCAAAGAATTGCAATAGAATCCTTGACCCAAACCCCACACCCATAAATGCCCCAAATCTAGAGGCTGCTGCATATGTATGTGTCACTTTCGTTTCATTTTATATTTATTTATTTTTAAATAGTTAGAAAGGAGAAGGGGTATTCTCACATACAAACACGGTATCATACAGAACTTAACTACAGACCACTAGTTTGCATATATGTCAAATACGGTGTCATATACAGTGTCACACACGGTGTCATATATTATGTTGAATAACTTTTGCATATATGTCAAATTATGATTTATAGAAAGAGGACGAAACAGCGTCTCTAAATTGAAAACCAGGAGACTAGTACAGTGTTGCATTATTTTGGTCAAAGAATTGCAATAGAATCCTTGACCCAAACCCCACACCCATAAATGCCCTCAAATCTAGAGGCTGCTGCATATGTATGTGTCACTTTCGTTTCATTTTATATTTATTTATTTTTAAATAGTTAGAAAAGAGAAGGGGTATTCTCACATACAAACACGATGTCATACAGAACTTAACTACAAACCACTAGTTTGCATATATGTCAAATACGGTGTCATATACAGTGTCGCACACAAATATTATGTTGAATAACTTTTGCATATATGTCAAATTATGATTTGCAGAAAGAGGACGAAACAGCGTCTCTAAATTGAAAACCAGAGGTGGGCTAAACAAATTGTGGAATGATCTCCTCCACATATATAGTCGTTGTTGGCATTGGTACCACAGGCAAGTAATTGAACCTTTATCATAGTTCATTAGTGTTAAGAAAAGTGAAGCTTGGAAGTTTTCAAGAAAATGCAGGCAATTAGTGGCCAAGATACCTCAGCTTATCTGTACGACTGTGAATTGTCCTGATGACGTTGATTTTGTTTTGTGATGCCTTCTGCTGACCGAGCAAATTTAGTTAAAGGCTCAAGATCATGTACGGGTCCTGCCATGTGCTAAGCCAGAGATTTTTTTTATTTTTTGGAGGCTTTTAGGTAATGAGTGTTCTTGGGCCAGCCACACTCTGCTTTGTGTATTTATAGTAAATGGAGATCACAGATTTACAGTTAACTAGCCATATATAATTATTTGAGTGTTCTTTGTGCAATAGGTTAAATTGGCTAATAGGTAAGGTAATAGGCTAAACTAGTCAACAAATTAATGATGTCATATAATTATTTGATTCTGCAGCTAGCTGTGCTACTCTTCCTTTACATTAAATAGAAGAAAAACTTTCATGTAGCTGATGCCACACACGTTGGTGGTATGCCAAGTTAATCATGTGTTGAAAAACTAAAGCATGTGGAGGACTAACACTACCCATACCCACCCCACCCTAAAACCTTTTGAGGCTTGTAGCTAATGAGTGTTCTTGGGCCAGCCACACTCTGCTTTGTGTATTTATAGTAAATGGAGATCACAGATTTGCAGTTAACTAGCCACATATAATTATTTGAGTGTTCAAATTGGCTAATAGGTAAGGTAATAGGCTAAACTAGTCAACAAATTAATGATGTCATATAATTATTTGATTCTGCAGCTAGCTGTGCTACTCTTCCTTTACATTAAATAGAAGAAAAACTTTCATGTAGCTGATGCCACACACGTTAGTGGTATGCCAAGTTAATCACGAGTTGAAAAACTAAAGCTTGTGGCAGTGTGTGATTTGTGAAATGACATCTCAGTGGGCATAGAGGCCAGAAAACCAGAACACTGAGCCGCACCAGACCGAAAAAATCAGAAAAAAAACAAACAGGCACCAAATTGGATCAAATCGGTTTCAGTGCCGATTTCACGCCTTACAAAATCGAACTGGACTAGATTGGCTGTGTATTTTTTTAAAAATTATTGAAGTCCTATACTAAATTTCTAATCCCATAACTAATATTTCCCCAACACCTATCTTTTCTAGGCTCAATTTTCTCTCTTTACATGAAATTGGATTATTTGTAAATAACAAAATTTGAAAAAAATTAAAAAAAATCCGGTCCAAAACCGGAAATCGCACCGAAACCGATTTAAAATGGACTGATCGGTTTCATAAATATTTTTCACCAAAATTAAACCAAACTGTACTGATTAAATAGTACAATTTCCAATTCCGGGGTGAGGTAAAAACTAAACCGAACGACCGCGCCCTTCCCTAATCCCAAGTGCAAAGAAGTGCTTCTCCTATCTCGTAAGGACTTGGACACAGTTTAACAACTGAGATTTATTAGAAACCTCTCAAGCATGCCTAGAAAGTGGTTTTCCGTAACAACAATTCTTGACACTGGCTCTTTAATTGCATGTAAACTGTATTGCTCCTTACAAATCAATCACAATTTGATGAGGCGTGTGGGCTGATCAAGTTGAATTGCTCATTAAGAACAGAAAAAGAAAAAAGCACATGACAAAATAAGAAAAAAAAACACACACTTCAAATTGTAATTGGTTCGTAAAGAGAGAAAAAAGAAAGAAAAGGAAAACACAAAAAAGGAGTGCTAAGCATCAAAATAATTCATGATGGGTAGGTACATGAGATTTCTGTTGCACCTAAAAAATGTGACTAGAGAGAGAAAAAAGAAGAAAAGGAAAACACAAAAAAGGAGTGCTAAGCATCAAAATAATTCATGATGGGTAGGTGCATGAGATTTCTGTTGCACCTAAAAAATGTGACTAGAGAGAGAGAGGAACACCCTTTAACATGAATTTTACATATTTAAATCACAGCAAACTTAAATCTTCAAAAAAGACTTTTTGTAAACATGAAGTGAGAGAAGTGTTTGGTTGGAACACCCTTTAACATGAATTTTACATATTTAAATCACAGCAAACTTAAATCTTAAAAAAAGACTTTTTGTAAACATGAGGTGAGAGAAGTGTTTGGTGGGTTATTTTGTGGCCATGGTTCTCATAATAATTACAGGAGGGCAAGTCACCCCTGAGATCGAAACACCACATTCTGCAACAATTCTTGATGTGAAGAGGGGGATTGAGGAGCGTTTGAATGTTGAGGTGGAGAGGCAGACCCTGTGGCTAGACGAAATAATGCTGCAGGACGAGGACATAGTTGGAAATTACTTCCCCCAACGATATGGTGTTTTAAGACTCAGTGTGACACCTTTGCCTGGAGAACCAAAATGCATTATTTGGGTGAGGTATAAAAACGAACATTTAGGGTTTGTGAGAATTAGAGAAACAATCATGGTGGTTGATCTGAGAAGCAAAATTGAGAGGCGTTGGGGGATTCTGAGTAACATGACTTTGTTCCATCTTGATACGGAAATGATCGATGACCGTCCTCTTTCTGCGTATTATATAACAGAGAATTCTGTAGTTGAAATTAAAATTGAGATTGCACCTCGTTAATTGAGGTATTTTAAGATGATATGGTGATAGATAATAATAAGTCTTTGGTTTTTTTGGTTAGAAGGAAGCTTGATATAATATGGAGAAGTTCAAAAATAGATAAAATCTTTATGCGATACAAATATTGAATTGCTAAAAGTAGTTTTTTCTTTTCTTTCTTTTCTTATGAATGCAATTTTCTCCCCTTAAAACATTAGATAATTATCATTAATAATGTAAATCTCATTCACATATGGGCATAAGGTATAGATCAAATTAATTAACTTATATATCTATCCTCTATGATAATAAAACATATTTGTGTGAGATTATAATATCATATCAACACGTTACATGGTGTTATAATTTGATAGATTATGAATTAAAAATATTCATATTTGACTAATTAAATAATTTTGAACCGGACCATACAAAAAAGAAGAAGATGAACGGCCACGATCGTCTGATCGGTTTGATCAATGCAACCACATTCATACCCGCTAAAATTGACCTCTTTCTAAACAGAGCTTCTAAGCAAATCGAGCTTTAGACTATACAGAGCTTCTTCTTCTTCTTTGCTTTGACAAACAATGTCTTCTCAGAAAACCTTCAAAACCTTGAATAAATTCTTCCCAACAGACCCCACATTGATATCCAACCAAGAAATTGCTCAGAAGATTTCTAAAACCCTAATCAATTCAGGCCTTCAACCCCTCAAATCCACCCCATCTCTGCTCTCCAATCTCAACCCCCACATAACCAACCTTGTCCTCTCAAACCCACTCGTCCCGCCCCATTCTTGCTTGAGCTTATTCAACTTTCTCCAAACAAACCCATCTCTCACTTCCCACAAACCCAATCTTCAAGCCCATGTAGCCCTCATTTGCAGGCTCTATCAAGCTAAGAAATTTGCCCAAATGAAAATTGTATTGAATGGTATTGTCTCCAATGATATTCTTCGATGCCCTGTTTCTGAAATTGTCTCTTTGGCTGAGGATGAGCGTAAAGGGGTGAAATTTGTTGAGACATTGTGTGATATGCTGTTCAGGGTTTATGCAGATAACAAAATGTTTGAGGAGGCTGTTGGGGTTTTTGACTACGCGGAGAAGAAGGGGTTTGAGATTGAAGAAAGGTCCTGCTTTGTGCTTTTGCTTGCATTGAAGAAATGTGGTCAGGTGGATTTATGTTTGAGGTTCTTTGATCAAATGGTTGAAAAGGGTGTTCAAATCACTGTTCATTCATTGACGCTTGTGATGAATGAGCTTTGTAAGAGAGGGGAGGTGAAAAAGGCTAAGGCTTTGATGGGTGCAATGGCTGGTAGACAAATTAAGCCTAATGTTGTTACATATAACACACTTCTGAAAGCATACATTGAAAGGAAGGATTTTGAGGGTGTTAATGAGGCCTTGAGCTTGATGGAGAAGGATGGTGTGGGTTATAATGTGGCAACATGCACGCTTTTGATTGATTGGTTTGGTAGCTGTGAAAAGATTGAAGATGCTGAAAAGGTGTTTGAGGAAATGCGTGAGAGAGGGATAGAACCAGATGTGTGTCTTTATACTTCGATTATTAATTGGAATGGTAGAGTGGGAAATATGAAAAGGGCGTTGTTTCTGTTCGACGAATTAACTCAAAGAGGCCTTGTCCCAAATGCTCACACTTACGG
Organism: Prunus avium; assembly: GCF_002207925.1. The sequence goes on along the minus strand of NW_018922372.1, from coordinate 52,792 downwards.
GGCATTGATTAATGGTGCGTGCAAGGGCGGACAGATGAAGATGGCAGACATCTTGGTGAATGAGATGCAAAGTAAAGGCATTGACGTAAACCAAGTTGTGTTTAATACGCTGATGGACGGGTACTGCAGAAAAGGGATGATGGATGAAGCTCTAAGGCTGCAGGATTTCATGGAAGGGAAAGGCTTTCAGACTGATGTGTTTACTTACAGCACTATAGCTAGCGGATTGTGTAAATTGAATAGGAATGAGGAGGCAAAGAGTTTGTTGTTCACAATGGAAGAAAGAGGTGTGGCTCCAAATGTAGTGTGTTTCACTACTCTAATTGACATATTCTGCAAGGAAGGAAACTTTGTTGAAGCAAAGCGGGTAATTCAAGAGATGGAAAGGAAGGGAGAGAGACCTAACACTGTAACATACAATGCTCTAATTGATGGGTACATCAAGAAGGGTAAGATGAAGGAAGCTCACAAGCTAAAGAAGGAGATGGACGACAAGGGGTTGATGCCAGATACGTATACGTATTCATCGCTTATACATGGCGAATGTATTGATGGCAAGGTGGATGAGGCACTGAAATTATTTCATGAAATGTATCGGAGGGATTTAACTCGTAACGTTGTCACGTATACAGCAATGATTTCAGGGTTGTCTAAGGATGGGAGAACAGATGAAGCTTTTAAGTTGTATGATGAGATGAAAGGAGAAGGCCTCACACCTGATGATAGAGTATATCATTCACTTGTAGGCAGCCTTCATACAGCCAAGTCTTAACTCTATGAAGGAGTATATATAATTGTTTTATGTGACTCTATCCTCTCTCTACCTGAAGAATTCAAACTTTCTTTGCCCAGTAGAGTAAGTTGCTTGAATTTGAAAGAAGGATTTAAAATATCTGAACTATAAAGAATGGATGAAATCACTTTGGATAGGTAAAATCTACACAAATAGGTTTGCCTAAGATTGTAAATTCGAAATGCGCACTTCAAGGAAGTCCTTGAGCAAAGTTTGATCAGTTGGCTTCTGCCGAATGACACAAGAAGCGCCCACCCCACAATTAGGAGTGCTAGCTTTGAATAAAAATGTGAGAAATATACAATAACTTACAGTATAGAGTTTCAACTCTTCTACAGTAAAGCAAAGAAAGCCAATATTACAACTTTGGAGCATTGAAACCTAGCCTCCGCTAAGCTCCAAATTTTTTTACCCTTAAGCCTAAGTTGTTCGTCTCTATATTCCAAGCCTCAGCTTGCTGTACATTAAGCTCCAAAAGCTGGGAGCTCAACAGCTGAACTCCAGATTTCCTTAAAAGATACCAGAAATCGAACCAACGGAGTAGATACCATAGCCTCGTGCTGCATTTCTAAACAAGTAAAGGACCATAAGCCCCAAGCCCTTGGCTTCCAAGAGACTGCCTGAGCTTCAAGAATGCTCGGCTCTCCAGCTGCCGCACCCGCTCCTTGGACAATCCAAACATGCCACCAATCTCTGATAGTGATCTCTGCTTGCCATCTTCAATGCCATACCTTAGCCTGATTATCTGTCTCTCTCTTAAATTGAGGATGCTTAGGAGGTGGCGCACATGTTGCCTCATCAGCTGCTTTGCTACACTCACATCTGGGATCTCAACCCCAGTGTCAGCAGTTACCTCCTGCAATTGTGAAAGAAAAAATGTTTGCTTCTTAAACCATTGGAGAAACCATGCTCAATATAGTCCAACAAATTACATCACGTTCAAAATTGAAGTTGTATACAGCCATATCACATACCAGAAAAGTATGAGAGAGAGAGAGAGAGAGAGAGAGGTATATAAGAAAATCGAGACAACAAGAATCTTTACCTGAAAGGTAGTATCTTGGTCAGCCCAGACTGGTTGTTGCATTGAAAGTGGCATTCTTGTAGCATATAGCAACTTTTCCAACTTTTCAACTGTAATACCAACCCGTCTCGCTAATTCTTCTTTGCTTGGGTTGTGATTTCCTTCCTGAATACATGATTTCTTTGCCTCCAATACTTTGCCAAGAAGGCTGTACACATTCTCCTGTGAATAATTGTCATATTCAATAAAGTTCTTTTTGCTTTGCACACGCTACGAAATAGTTAACTTTTGATTATTCAGACATGGGCTAAGCAGATTTAGTATATTAGCAAGTTAACAGTGTAGATTTTCCACTATAGCAAAAAGTGGTGACGAAACTAAGAATTCAAGGTACAGATTTCAATGGCAACAGTACTTTTCCTCATCATCTGCATTAACCAATTCCATAATTTTCATTCTGTTGCAAAATCCTATGGAGACAACAGAAATTTTTCAGAACAGGATACAATCAGTTGACACAAAAGATAGAAACTTGAAGAAGAATCTCATTGCAAAGTAGAGACTGGAGACATGGTAATTTTTTCATTACCGGCAAGCGGATGGTCCTGGAATGTTGAAATATGGCCTTCCTAACTGTTTGCCTTATCCACCAGTATGCATAAGTAGCAAATCGGCAACCAGCTTGGGGCTTGAACTTCTCAACACTCTTCATGAGACCCATACTTCCCTCCTACAAAAGTATCAGATAAACATAGAAAAGCAATTTAATTCTCAAGTCCAGGCCTTACTATAAAAATCAAAATACTGCTCTTTGGTTGCAATGAAGTTTTCTGAAAAGAATTATTGTTTAACCTCCAATACAACCTAACCAAACAATCAGATAGAGCATGTGTATAATATATGCCATCCTAGGAATTGCTGACATTGCCAAGATGAATACAATAATATCCATTATCTGATCATGAAGGATACAGACGAACAATAGTTAATCTGAACAGATGGCACAAATTTAAAATTTCAATCTGGCCTGTAGGAGTTGCCAATGCAATTTCATGATCTAATACAATGCTTTACTGCATTCAAGTAAGCAAAAAAGAAAAAACTTTGGCGTAGAAGTCAAAATTTTGTCGGTAAGATGTGGTCTGTGTAACAAAAACCATCAAGTCTTAGCCCTAAGGACTACATATAAGAAAGCATGTTCCAGTGAAGTTACCTGCATTAAGTCCTGGAGGCCAAGACCTCTCCCTTGATATTGTTTAGCAATGTGAACCACCATACGTAAGTTAGCATAAATCAGCTTTTCACGGCTGCTGGTACCAGAGCGAAGCTGTGATTTCAAGATCTGACAACTAATTCCAACAGCTTCAGCCCATTCAATCAAAGTTGGTTCACGGCCAAACTGTGTTTGAAGTCTAGTCTTCACTTCTTCTAACTTAAATAAATCCTGTTACATAATTCGACACATGAATGCAGTATCAGACCCTACATAAACCAGTAATCCAAAAATCAGCAGACAAACATTACTTAGATATACACCTGAACTCGGGCAATCAATTCTGCCTCCTCTTTAGCAGTCAAAAGTTGTCTTGTTTCAGGACCCCACAAGAACAACCGCAGGGGATCATTTGGATTAAATCCTTCACTTATCTTTTTCCGCACATCTGAACTTGTAAAACTGTTTGACTCATGACCTATAACTTTTGACTTAGGCACCTTCCTTGTCTTAATTCGCTTGCGCCGCCTCTCTAGAATCCGGGTTGACCTTACAGTTGTCTCCTCCTCAACTATCCAGTTGGCCAAACTTGTATACCCCAAACTAGACAAAAATTCTTGACTTCAGTTCCAAAGGAATTTGATAGGGAAATCATAATGAAACAAGGAAGTAACACAAAACTGACCCCAGAGAAAGAGACTCGTCAAAATCAGCTCCCATTGATTGGGAGTCTTCAGCTAATGAGGCTGCTTCTCTGGAGGCTGACAAAGCTTTCTTAGCCAGGGCAACTACATTACATGGTTCGACATCCATATGCTTATTGGAAGCAGTGGTCAAAGACTCCAGAGTCAAAGGTGTGGATGGCTTTGCTCCTGTTTGTAAGGATGAAAATCTGCAAGGCAGAGATACAACATGAGCATCACATAAGGATGCAATTTGGTAACAAAATTGCAATCACCTGAAAAAAAAAAAAAAAAAAAAGGAGTTTTATTCATCTTACACATCTAAAATATCAGGGTTAAGCAATTGGGGCTTAGAGCCGTTCACCAACGGGTAAAAGTCATCAATGTCTAAATCTTCATGGACAGAGGCCCCAGTCTCTATCTGCATCCTATCTAATGTAGCCTAATAAAAACACAGAAAATGGTAATTAATTAGGAGTTTCCCAGGAGAGAAATAGAGATAGCGTATGAGACAATTTCTAAGAAGTAAGGAATACCAAGTAGGAGTGTGAAATGGTCAATGTGTAAGAAAGAAGAAGCCTCACAAAATCTTGAATTATACAAATCAATGGTGGCATTTTAAAAAAGAAAATTAGTATCATCAATAGGCATAATTTCAAATGAGGGAAAACAGAAGTTTGAGCAAGGAGTTTTACACCATTGAGGATTATTCAAGTTATATGAAGTGCACGTCTAAAGCGCACATCTGATCTAACTTATATGCAGAGCATTTCTACAACAGAAGTCTAACCTCAGATGTTTTATCTTCTTTCAGTACATGCAATAGAGGCTTGAACTCATCACGCTGCTCTTGTAAAAGAACCGAGGTAGGAAAATGTCGAGCTACAGATGTAATCGGCACAGAAGTAACTGCAGGAACTGCTTGCTCATGAAGCATCAAAACTGAAAAATTAGGAGTACCAACAACCTGACGTTAACCAACAATGGACAAGGGGGGGTAAATTATCCCTTACTTAATCATTTTTGTAGACAATTACTATCAGCATAATAATCTGCATCTCTTCATGAACTCCAATAGTATCAGACTCTAAAGAATTAACTTAAGTAACTCAGCATCTCAATTCTCATTCTAGAACCTTTTATCCCAGAGGGATAAACACACAATTATTCACACTCCTATGCATGTAAGCGCAGAAAAATAATCTTTTTTGAGAACTGTTTCAACAGGAAATAGAATATTAAAAAATATCCGCTACTTCCAAATGTAGCTCTTGCATTAGGATTTTACGTGGAAAAGATTTATGCTAATAGTCTTTGTTCCACAATTTAGCGCAACAATTCAAGCAAGTTCAAGGAATAAAAATCAAACACAACAATTAAATATGTAAAACTCATCTCAGAAACACAAAAGCTCAACATACCCAGTTGCTGTATTGGGATTAAACATAAAGACCAATCATTCCCAACTTATGTTTAAGTACCTATGGCTGAATTCCAAAAACTATAAACTTTCCGAGTAAATTCTCAGCAAGCAAACAGAATAAATGAGAAAATGGAGATATCAAAGTAGTGAACTTTTTTTACCTGAAGTAGAGGGAGAAGAAGAAGGAAGAGGATGCCTGAGGTGGGTTGTTGAAGGAAAGGCTGAAGATGAAGAAAGAAAGTGTCTTCCAGCCTCCATTGGAAGAACAAAATAGTTATTTATCAGTGTAGCTAAGCTAGCGGTATATTCAAGTAAAGCGGTGTATATTCTGCCCTGCTATTTTGTGTACCTTGCATTGGCTTCCTGTGTTTTGCAGATAATGTAGCAGGGGAGGTTCTGCTCCTGCTTTCAGAGACAATTTCACACCTCAAAATCATTTGCTTTGTTTTCTTTCAAATGGATCAGGTTGGGCTTTTTCACCCTTTTTCATTTTTGTTGTTCTTCATTTTTGAATGAAAAGAAATCAATAACTTGGGCTTGACCGAATAACACAGGCCTTGTTAATGTAGGCCTATTCTTTGGGAAGTTCCTGCCCAAGTTTAGAGTATAAGGGGCTTGAGCCAGAGTGTTTGACGGACCTCTAGTCTAAACCTGGCCCATGATAGGACTTATAGGCCCCAGGCTTTTCTCGTAACCCAACCCGTAGTTGATTGTCCATCTCTTTTTCTCGTAACCACACGTGAACGACTGTCACAACAAGCACGTTGCTTTTTTCTTTCGTAATATTAGTGGCGATGTTTGGTTTAATAGAATGAAAAGGAATGGAATTCTCATAGAATGGACCCAAAATTAAGATCCGGAACAAGATATTGAGTCCGAGCCCACACCCCGAAACCCATATCCGAAACAAGGTTTGAAATTTAAAACTAACAAACAAACAAGTCATAAAATGTTCGAAACAAACAAAAGAAAAATATAAATGCAGTAACAATGATCGCAAGAGAATTAGGTAACAAAACTATAAATTCTCCTATGACGGTACGTTGGAAAATTACTGAGAGAGATGTGATACCATTGCCAACACAATGTTGTGCTGTAACCCACGAGCGAGTGGATTTGGATAGCAGGGGCCTTTGTGACATTTCAGTCTCAGTATCCGACATTGGTCAAACTGTCAGAAACAAAACCACCAAACAAAAACCTGAAACACTGGTTACAAGCGCGTGACACGACAGAGAAAGAGGGGCCTGCATCAGGCGCTTTTTCTGTTGATAAAAAAACAAAAAATATCAGACAGTATTTTCGTTTTGTTTTATTTTTGTACACAACTAAGTCTAAGTAGGCTGATTACAAACGTCACGAGAATAAGGAAAAGGTTAAGACATTGTTGATTCAATGAAGTTAAGTAGGCTCTTTCCCACAAACAAAAAAAAAAAAACCTAAGTAAGGGCTGATTACAAACTTCACGAGAATAAGGAAAAGGTTAAGACGACACCTGACATATGTAAAGTATTATTATCATTTTCCATATTTAAATTATTATTTTCGTACAAGCCTAATTCACTAATTCATGTCTTTATTCAATGTAAAGCTATCTCTCTCTCATCCGCTGCCTGCTGCTCTCTTCAAACCAGCGCGTGTACCCCTTTACCCAAAACAAGTTAAAAAACCATGCAAAACAAACCAAAACACACACTCACTCTCTCTCTCAGAGTCCCCACGGGGCCCACCATCAACCCGCCTCACTCACACGAGAAATAAAAAGGGCCCCTCTCTCTCTTTCTGTGGGGTCAATCGAATTCCACCACCCTCTCAAAGCCCTAATTTCCCTCTCTCTCTTTCTCTCTCTCTGAGTGCCCAAACCCTAAAACCACCACCACAACCACCCATGGGCTCGGAGATGGCCCTTGCCCCCCTACGCAACCACGAAGACCCGACCCATATTCCCACCGCCCTAGAAACGGCGTCGTCCCATCAGCACTCCCAGCAATCCATACAATCTCTACAGCCCAAGACACATAACCAGCTCTCTCAGACCCGAAAGTCCGCGTCTTCCAGGGACCGCCACACCAAAGTCAACGGCCGGGGACGGCGAGGCC
>NW_018922372.1:23802-45489 GCF_002207925.1 Prunus avium | reverse complement strand
CCGCTGGTGTCGTCGGCTCATCAGGCTCACCCGAATCAGCCGCATCAGCCGCATCAGCAGCCGAGCATTCGGCTGGACTTATGCCAGCCGGCGGGGTTGGACTACACCGAGTACCGGCAGCACATGCCGTTCACGTCGTTGCTGCTGCATCCGGCGGAGAATGAGGAGGAGGATGGGCAGCAGGAGGAGGCTTTGTGTCTTGGGGATGGATAGATAAAGAAAATGAGTGGGGTGTGTGTGTATATCAAAGTAGATAAAGCAAATAGGAAGCAAGCAATAGAGGGTGGGGTTGGTTGGGTACAAAAGGTGTAAGGTATGTGAGTGTTGTGTGTGTTTTGGGGTTTTAAGTTAAGAAGAAGAGAAGAGAGAATAGGTTTTGGGTAGTTTAGACAAAGGCCCTGCCTTTCTTTAAAATATGATGTTGTTCATCAATGGTTTCTTCTGTGTAGTAAGTAGCAAGCAGTCTTGGTCTAGAATGGGGGAGGAAAGATTGGGGCTTTAGAGTTTGGCTCTTTAATCTGTAAATGTTCTTCTTCAAGGCATCATCAAATCAAATTTAATAAAATGAGAGTGTTTTGGCTTAAAAATTTGGATGAATTTGTGTACTTTTGACTTCATCAAATCAAATTTTAAAATGAGAGTCTGTTTTGGCTTAAAAATTTGGATGAATTTGTGTACTTTTGAGACTTCTCACTCATGGAGGAGGAAGGAGAGGTGGACCATGGTTGGATTTGGACCCACCATTGTTGTGCTTTATAAAATTCATTGAAGCACGCTGAGAGCTTTCCAACAATTTAAAATCAAACTGGAAAGGGTACCAAGTTGTATGTCTCAAGTCTAATCTTGTAAACCAACCTCAGGGATGATGAGAAACCAAAAAGCAGATAATCTCTCTTCTTCTTGTGCTGTTGCCAAGAAGCAGAGAAGCGCTTTTATTCTAAGCTACAATGAAACCTGAACTGTTGGCTTGGTTGCCATTGAAACCAGAAGCAAATGGTTGATAAATCTTTTGAGCTGTTCCTAATACTCTGCATTGCCCTGTATTCAAATGTGCACTTCAATGACCAAGCAAGTATACTTCACCACTCTGCACTGAAACGTATACTTCAACAATGGCCAAGAAGCAAGTACATGCTTTATTATGAAGCACAAAAATGACATAATCAATGGCGGAGCTTTCCGATTTAGTAGGAACTCACCGGCGGCAATTCATTGAAGATTTGTCGCATTTAATTCTACAATCATACGTTTAAACAGGGAAACTAAAGAGGATGAAACTGTAGAAATGTGGGTATGATTATTAATAAAAGCAGAGTATCATTGGAAACAAAGAACCGCGGCATTCGCAATAGATTGATTCAACAGGAATTACTTTGGTCCAATCATTCTCACTTCTGCTGTGGTAAGCAAAACATTCAGAAAACAATCCATACAAAGAAAAGTTATTCATCAACCAGTTTCAACGATGGCCTAGAACAATTTGTATGCTTCAAATCTCTGTATGCGTACTCAAGCAAGTGCATATATTTCACTATTGACCAAACAAACGAATCAACTGTACGAGATAAATGATTGAAAGGTTATCAAAACCTTAGTTCCCATCTCTATATCTCCAACAAAAATCCTGAATTTAACCATATACTATATGTCAATATACAGCGTTACAATATTTCCGCAAAATAATTGTGCTTTCCGTTTATGACACCTGCCAATTATACACAATTTTTGCATAGACCATGAAGCATATATTTCACTTTTGTGTTCCTATAAAAGCATACCTGTACTATGGAATACTTTCCATGATATTGATACATTCATTTCGAGTATCTATTATTTTTTTTGGGAAAGAATTCATTTCAATTGTTTGACATATCTTTGTACATTCCAAATCTACTGAACCGGCCAAGCTACTCGTGAAGAAAACAATAAGCTGAAGGCCGAAGAAGATTCAATGAAACCCTTTCAACTCTGTTTTCTGAAAATGTATAAATTCATTATCATATTGTAACTGGGTTGCTCTAAAAATATCAGATGGTACTAGCATGCGACTACAAAATTCACACATGCAAGCAACCGTAATAATAGAAATTTAGAAACGAAAAAATGGAAAAAGAAACTAACTTACTCTTACAATGAGATAATCCAGCCTGGACGAACATTGGAAGAGCAAAAATATGAGATCTGAGCAGGTCCTGAACCACAAATCTACATGGTTTAAGCAACATCAGCAACAACAGGAGGAGAAATGTGCCTAATGCCATCCAAACATTCCTAATGTTTATTTCCCAAATATCCGCCACTTTTTCTTCTTTTTGCACTCACTTGAGAGCGAACCTGAAATAAAACCAAAACCATAAGTCATGCGTTACATTTAGAGGGATAATGTAAAATCCTAAAGCATGCATGATGGTATTAGCGTCAGACAACTAAACCTATCCAGACTCAGATATATAACAAGTCAATATAGCAAGGGCTAGTGGAAGCTAGTTGCATCTGATTTCCCACAAAAGATTCTTTACGGAAAATCACACTTGAAAGTTCTCAGATCAGATAAAGAGCCTATTATGGTGTTGCGACTTCCCCCTCCCAATCTTATAGATGGTATCACACACGCACACCCCAAAGGAAAGTAGACTGTCAGTTTATGTTCAGTCAAAGACTGTTGGCTAATGATACAGTGTTATTGCTCCAACTGGTTGAGTTCAGCTGAACAAGTTATCCAAAATCCAAGTTTCATTTTACTCCTTATCCCTTTGCATTCTACAGATGTACATGAAGAAGATAAAACAATTACCTCCTTGAGGATAAATTGAGTTGTAATGCACCTCTGCCCAGAAACTCAAATAAATAACTGCACAAGACATAAGAGCTTTCTGTAAAGCTTAATGGACGACAGATAACTAATATTTAAGGATATCACAATAATTTGTTCAGCAAAAATTCCACGGGATCCGTTTGTCAGAAGTATATGATTAGGCTAACGCGTGGATTCAATGAGAGAGTAATAAATTTGCTCATTATAAGAGAAATGAATTTAGAAACAAGACAGTAACATGTGGAATATGGAAATCTGAATCAATTACAGATATAGAAACTATATCACATTTTAACATACAGATAACTGATTACTTCATAAATCCAACTGTCTATGCCCACAACAAAAACTAAGAGCGCAACAAGCTTACCTTGTTTTGAAGTTTGGATATTAGGAAGAATCTCTATGCAACAGTTATCCTTAAAAGAAGTCAAGACAAAAAATTTCACCCCGTACTGCAAAAAATTACACACAAGTATCAGTCATTATATTAATTACTCACAAGTATCAGTCATTGTAAAAGATCTTTCATACCGAATCAGCAGCTGCCTGCAATGAGACATGGTCACCCCACTCACCATTCCTGGTTTCATTCAGATTGATGGGTATTAATTTAGCCCAAAAGATTAATGACAGGAAAACAAGGAAACATTATGAGTTCGATTAATACCTGGACATCTTCTCCAAATAGTCATCATATGCCATGGGAACATATCCCTCATAAATCTCCGGATGAGACTTCAGCTGGTAACAGTAAACCATCAAAGGATAAACCAGAATCCATGGAAGATACAAAATTTCATGGTGCCAAAGTTCAGTTGAACGCATTAGTAGAATATTTCCAAGAGAGCAAACCTGATTTACGACTTGGCTTCTTACATACGTGTGGTTGTCAGGTGTGTGATACAATTGGTCTGATAAAGCATGGAACTGGAAAATTAAAGCAAAATATGAGATAAACATGTGTAACCCTGAAAGATGCTAAGATCAATATCCAGGAATAAAAACAAAACTGATAGGTCCAAATGAGAGCTACATACTTGCTTTAAGGAAATAAACAACAGAAACAGACAAAGGTGCAGCATGACTAACCTGGCAGTTTCCATCTCCTTCAACCTTGCGTTCGAGGAAGCCATATATCTGCAGTCTACATTGAAAACGCAAGAAAATATTACAACAACAAAAAATGAAGAAAACAAATAAAATGGATTTTACTAACTAGGCAAATTATTGAAATACATACTACTATATTTATAGAAAGGAAAAGGGCAGGTATTACCTGTCAAGTAGCCTTTGATGATCTGAAGTCGCTTCATCAAATGAAGGAATTTCTCCATTAATTCTGGGAATATGCTAAACCATATGAAGGACAAGGTTAATACTGGTGTCGACATTTGCAAATCACGCCATATGTTGGCAGAAAAGTAGCAAATCAAATATACAATTAGTACTCACGAATTTGCAAAATGTATAAGTTTCTTTTGGGTAGGGGTGGCGGGGGAGTGGGCAGGTGGGAGGAAATTCACATGATCAACCAAAATGCTATTGAAATATCTATGTAAATTCCCATGTACATTCCCTTCTCAACATCAGATTGTCAGCTAAACTTTATAAATTGATAAAGAATGGCTAACATTTCCTAAAAGGCCAATGATGACTCCTTAAAACTGTTTAATAACAAAAACATGATGAAGCATTTGATATTACAACATGGTGAAAAATCTGGACAGCATAAACTTACAGGAACGGGATTCAAGCTCCAGTCTACTTCACCATCAAGTGCACATTCATCAGTTAGCCCCAAATGATTACCAGGGCTAGAACATAAACTAGAAGCTTCTTCCTGGCCATAATCATGGTCTGCATGGTGCCAAAAAAAAAAGGCCTATGAAGATAACTACATGACATAGGTTACCTTAATATGTATGAAAAGAAGGTAAAGCAGCAGGTTTCCAGATACCCGAACAATAATTCCTTGTAGATACACCATGCCACTCATCTGCAAGAACGGATGCTTGTGCTTGCGCTTCTCCTGCATGTGAGTATTCAGAGGCTTCTGTTACAGATAGTCCTGAAAATTCCTCTTGAAGAGTTCGTGCAATGATCTCATCATTCTCCACATGGTTTGATTCTGTATCATAATGACTTCTGAAATACTCTTCGTGGTAGATATCATTAGCATTGTGTTGTATCATGTCACTGTAGTAGTATGAAGAATTATAAACTGGATCACCATCAAGTAGACGAAGCCCCCACTGAATAATATCTGAATCATGCTCATGGGAAGCCATCTCCTTAAATATGCATATGTCGAATAAGAAAGCTTAATCTTCTTCTAAGAGCAATGACGGAATCCCCAAGAAGTTCAGGTAATAGAGTAATCTCTGCCCAAAAGCTACCAAGTATGTTAAAAAAAAAATTTAAAAACCTCCAATGCTTTGAGGTTCTTTACCCATAACTGTAATTTAAATCAGAATATCCATCTGCGCAAATCTAAATTAAATCACAGCAAGAAATAATTTTTATTAAATTAAGTATAGTGCTTCCAATTTTAACATAAATCCTTATTATAATAAAGCAGTTGACTTTTTCAAATAATACTGGACAAGTATACAATAGAAGATTTAGCTGCAATTGATTGGACATCTAACAGAGGATATAATAAACATATTTGTGAAAATGATGCCTGCTGTGTGATCATAATTACAAACTTTGCTAAGTTCCAAGTATGTTTATTATTAACTTTAATAAACAGTCCCATGTATACTAAAATTGTGCTGAGATCAGCAAAAGACTTCAACCCACCGTCAAAAAACCAGGAAAAAACAGATAATTGCTGGTCTAGAATGACCGGCTGGAGACTTTGATTATCCTCAAAACATCATAAAGTGACAGACAAACCTGTTAACCTAACAACGCGTGCTCACACATTCTCAGTATTTCTGAATAAAATATCACACAGAGAGATAACGACCTAAAGCAGCCTACTTTCCCAATATTAAACTAGCTGCATGACAACAAACACATAACTCCCAGCAAAGAAATAAGAATCAACGTTAACTCGGATAGGTAAAAACACCTAATGCTTAACCTTTCACCTCACATGTTTATGGGAAAAAATCCAAAAAATGAAGTAAAACTTTAACTAGCACAACATTTAATCTTTACTTCAAATAAAATTTCATAGGACCCTTGATATACATACGAAAACTAAAAGATCGACTTTGCAAACAAAGAAATTTATTTAAATAATATCCAAAACGAACTACAATTACTCTCCATAACATTCATATTACTATATATTCAACCCAACATCAGATTTTGCTTGATGAGTCAAATTGATTCCATTTCATTTCAAGACTAGACCTATATCTATTTTTATTTATAAGAAACTAGACCTATATCTTTTTTTCTTTCTCCAATCTAAACGAAATCGGTTCACCCCACAACAACACAACAAGCCATCTGAACAACACAACTGCTACATGCATATCCTTTATCAAAATCATAATATTAAAAACCACACCGTCTTGAACTACACCACTCTCCATGCTATTCATCATCAACATACTCTCTCTCTCTCTCTCTCTCTCTCTCTCTCTCTCTCTCTCTCTCTCTCTCTCTCTCTCTCTCTCTCTCTCTCTCTCTCTCTCTCTCTCTCTCTCTCTCTCTCTCTCTCTCTCTCTCTCTCTCTCTCTCTCTCTCTCTCTCTCTCTCTCTCTCTCTCTCTCTCTCTCTCTCTCTCTCTCTCTCTCTCTCTCTCTCTCTCTCTCTCTCTCTCTCTCTCTCTCTCTCTCTCTCTCTCTCTCTCTCTCTCTCTCTCTCTCTCTCTCTCTCTCTCTCTCTCTCTCTCTCTCTCTCTCTCTCTCTCTCTCTCTCTCTCTCTCTCTCTCTCTCTCTCTCTCTCTCTCTCTCTCTCTCTCTCTCTCTCTCTCTCTCTCTCTCTCTCTCTCTCTCTCTCTCTCTCTCTCTCCTTTTTGGTCATTTTCTAATAGGGTAAATTAGTAAATTCAATAAATACTTTGATTGTAGGGTGTACTCAGTTAATTTTAGGGTTCGTTTAGCAGCACTCTTTTTTAATCATTTTATATCTTTAATTTTAGTTTTTACAATTTTACCTTTCTTCCAATTCGATAATATTTGTTATTTAGGTCAGAGAATTCGTCCTCTTGCACCAAGTTCTATTCTCCCTCAATATGTGTTGAGTAAAAGTTTTACACGACTCTTACTTACTTTTTACATGCCAATTTCTTAAAAAAATTTGACGGAATTAAAAGATTATCTTAGACTTATGACAAGTAATGAATTACAAGTGAAAGTTGAGAAAGTTGAGAAAGTTGAAACTACATGTAATCAAGCAGAATTTCCGCTCACATTATAGTGACAAAAATTATAATTTAATTGACGACGAATTTATAAATTGTAATTCAAATTGTTAAAGTAATTGTTTTTGTATCCGAAGTCATGTCATGTGTTCGATTTTTGTATCTCCCAATGTCAACCATTCAAAACAAAAAAATTCATAATTCGGCAGGATATTAATATTCTTATTTGATAGGTTGGCATGATATTGATTGCCCTTCTATGAGGAGGTGGAAAATGGACGGTTGAGATTGGACTGAATTGAATGCTTGTTAGATCGAACGGATGTGATTGAAGGGATTTGGTACAAATCTGGCTGCTCTCTTCTCAAGCCAGAAGGTCCATGAGTCCATACGGGGCTGCTTTGCTTATATGAAAAAGAGAGGCCTTTTCAATTACCAGAAAGCTTAAGATTCAATTAACGACCAAAGGTCCACACATGGGGGCCGGTGGGGACGTGTCACAGTCGTAGTGTCTATAATTAATAATTTATTTTTAATATTAAAATTTCAGAGTGACGCAAACGTTAATGCTATCGAAATTCATCAAATATTATTAGTAGTACTAGCAAAAAGGATAACAATGACTTTATTTATAAAAAATAAAGGATAACAATGACACGTCCATGGCACTAGCAAGCACCAAGGATTCTCTCATTAAATTGTTGAATAAAATTGTCAAGCTAATGAACTGTTGGTTTGGAACAATTGCTTCTTCATAAAAGGTTATGGGTTCGAGTTCTAGTATTCGTGTAGTGTGTGTAAATTTATATACTATATTTAAGCGGCAATTCCTGGAACGGTTTCTGATTGCCTCCCGTCCAAAAAATTGACTAAATTATGATTTTAGTCCTTATATTTGAGCAAAGTTTTTTTAAAAGTGCTGCTAAACGAACCCTAAAATTAACTGAGTACACTCTATGATTTAAATACACCATAATATTTTAATTAAAATGTAAAATTAACTAAGTACACCCTATTTAATTACCAAAAATACCCATGGTGCACCCTAATACACTCTATCACACAACATCCTAAATGCCAATCATAAACCAAATTTCTCTTTTTACATGAATTCGTGCCCTCTTTTCAAATTTAGGTTTGCATATCTAACTAATAAAACTAAAATCATAAACCAAGAAGCAGTAAAACCCTCTTGAAAGCAGCAAACCCAGTTTGTTCGCGAAAAGCCCCATCAAAATTGAGTTTTAAAAAACCCACGAGGGCTCTACCCCATTTTAATGTTGCACGAGCTAGCACAACACCCTTAGGAAAGTTGTGCTCCTGGAATTGTTACAAGACCTGCATAGCACAATTAACCACTTCCAACATCCCATGTCGTATGCCTGTCCATAAAACAGAATTCCTATCTCATTCTAGATTGCCCACAAGCCAACATTTAAATGAGTCATCAAAACTTGTTCTACAAACTCTTTAAATGAGTCACTAAATAGTTGCACAAGCCAACATTTAAAATTCAGGTCGACACTATTTTGTAAAAGCCTCCACCATGGACTAGTCTCCCAAAAAGCCGAAACAAAATCACATGAAATGAAGACGTGATGTTAATCTTCTAAAGCAGTCCCCCACCCAAAAAAAAAAAAAAATCTCTTTTTGGTCATTTTCTAATAGGGTAAATTAGTAAATTCAATAAATACTTTGATTGTAGGGTGTACTCAGTTAATTTTAGGGTTCGTTTAGCAGCACTCTTTTTTAATCATTTTATATCTTTAATTTTAGTTTTTACAATTTTACCTTTCTTCCAATTCGATAATATTTGTTAGTTAGGTCAGAGAATTCGTCCTCTTGCACCAAGTTCGATTCTCCCTCAACATGTGTGGAGTAAAAGTTTTACACGACTCTTACTTACTTTTTACATGCCAATTTCTTAAAAAAATTTGACGGAATTAAAAGATTATCTTAGACTTATGACAAGTAATGAATTACAAGTGAAAGTTGAGAAAGTTGAGAAAGTTGAAACTACATGTAATCAAGCAGAATTTCCGCTCACATTATAGTGACAAAAATTATAATTTAATTGACGACGAATTTATAAATTGTAATTCAAATTGTTAAAGTAATTGTTTTTGTATCCGAAGTCATGTCATGTGTTCGATTTTTGTATCTCCCAATGTCAACCATTCAAAACAAAAAAATTCATAATTCGGCAGGATATTAATATTCTTATTTGATAGGTTGGCATGATATTGATTGCCCTTCTATGAGGAGGTGGAAAATGGACGGTTGAGATTGGACTGAATTGAATGCTTGTTAGATCGAACGGATGTGATTGAAGGGATTTGGTAGGGTCCCGAGTTGACTTTTAGGGACTTTATCGCTTTTGAGTCCCGAGATACTTCTAAAGCATGTCCACTGAGAGGAAAAGCTAATGTGGGCATAGGAATAATTTTTAAAGTGATGCACGCACTTTAGGAGCCGGGGGTCAGGGTTTTTAATTTAATATTATTTTCCTGAGCAGAGTTATTAATAAAAATTGTGGTGGTTATTCAGGCACCCGGGCACCAGGTGACCCGCAGGAGGGACCTTCAAAAGGGTCCAGCTAGCTCAGAGTATCTGTGAGTGGACTTTTGTTTTATAAATGGTTTTATGCAATTTATTCTTATTATTTGATCCTGAATAAGTTATTCATTGATCAGAGTGTTAACAGCTTGATTTAGCGCTTTTATCTGTTTTAATTATTATATGCTTCTAAGCAAGTCAATTTATATGCTGCCGAGTGGGATATCCTTAAGGGATATAGAAAAAAAGGGAAAATCTAATTAAATAACAGATTAAATGGCGTGTGTGTAAATTTATATACTATAGCCGCTCTCACTAGAAAATTTCCTTAAAAAAATAAAAACTCGTTGCACATGCATGTGAAAACAGTGTGCAAGCTGTAAGTTGCCTTTATAATAATAATAATAATAATAATAATAACAATTTGATCCGATTAAATCGAAGTATGAAGTCATACTATGTTGATGTCTTTTAAAATGTTTAGGCTTAATTACATATAAACCCTCTCTTGGTGGAAAATGGTACTAGACAAAACTCGTATTGCTGAGAACAACGATGAGAGTACCTCACATTTGATTCATGAAAATTTAGCTTAATAGTTTAAAAACTATTGAGTCTCTTCACCCATAACTAATTGGCTTCGGATTAAATGTTCATGTTTCAATATAATATCTCAATAGATTACTCATGTAACACATGCTCTCACAACACTTAATAATAATTATCCGAGTACAATATGGAACATTTTTGCGTTTTGTTTTTGCTTCACCAATTGACTATAGGTTCATAAACCAGAGAGGGAGAAGCTCAAGCTAATTATTCTAAAAGAATTACACTAATTAGCTTTTTAACCCTACTTCAAAGTTGAAAAGTGCTTGGTTGGTACTTGGTACTATGGTATAGGTCGGCAATTCTGCCTTTGTGGTTTTTCTCAACTCTTTGGTGAACTTTTTACGCCAAAAAGAAGAATCAAGAACGACTTTTATAACTTTAGATATCTATGTAAACTTTTGTTGCCAACCAACCATGTAAAATCTCTTTTTGACTTTTAAGCTTCTTCACATATTCAGATTCAGAATTTTGAATGTCAGTTTGCCAAACAACTTTTCTTCAAGCATTTTGGAAAATATTGTAAATTACATTGAGTTGATCTATTAAACCAAATACGCATAATTCATACTCTGCCGAATTTTCGGCAGAAGTCAAACCCCAGTTTTAGTTGAAATTTTGACTAGAAGGGCAGTAAGGTCAATTGTGTCTGGCACCCGCCAGGTGTCGGGCACGTACAGGGTTCGGCTCGGATTCCAAAGTGGAATTTGGGTCGGGTCTTGTCATTTAGATTTTCAATGTGTTTTCCTTATTTACCTTAAATGGTAAAATCGACACAACAAAAAAGTAATAAATGTCAAAGGACCTACATCTAAAACCAAAACGCGAGGATTAGACCCAATGACAGCTAATCGTTTTGGACCTAGATCTAAGAAGCCTAATTCTTTATGCTCTTTTGTACCATTCAAGTTGACATGGTGTCATCTACTTCTGGATTTATCTACATGCATTGACTTTGGGTATACGTAACAAGCAAATGAAAGGTCCAAACGTATATCAATAATTGAATGATTAGGTTTATGATTCAATCGTTTTATAACCCCAAGTTTGTCTTTTTAGTTAAATAAAAAACACTTGAGTTACGATTACGGGTCCTCGGGAATATTGATGAACAAGTTGAGTAACATGATTTTTTTTTCTAAAAAACAACAAATTACAATTCTATAATTATTCTACTTTTCCGAGTGATTTCCATAATATATATACAGAAATTCTCCTATGTAGACTTTGGAATATATATATGTATATATACAGTCCCCTTCTATTGAGGGATCTCAAATAATTTTATTTGAGGGATGCCCTTTAAGGTACCCTATAATTTTATTTTATTTTTCCAACGATCAAAACCATCTATTTTTTAGGTATTCATTCATAGTCCTTACAAAAAATTAGACAAATCGGAAACTATTTCGACATCCAATTGTGTTCTACAAAATCAATGAACACGATGCTTCAAGAAAGTACTCAAATTTCAATAACACAATTGAGTGGTCAAATGATATCGGATTCAAGTGATTTTTTGTAGAGATGATCTTTGAATGAGTATCTACAAAATAGACAATTTGGATTAGTGAAATACAATCCGAAGTGGGCCCTACAAGGGGTGTCCCTCAAATAAGTTTATTTGAGGGTTCCCTCAAGGGAAGCTCTCTGTATATATATGTCTCAAAGTTCAAATCCTCATCCAAGCAAAAATATCATCCAATGATTTTCATAAATAAATACTCAAATGTGTAAAAGCTTCCACAGCTTAAGCGCACTCTAAAAATTAAAGAATGCAAAGTTTGAGAAAAGAGGTTTAACAACACAGTTGACAGTACTGATTACAACGATTTACTAATAAAACTCAATATCTCATATATAGGCTTCTCCAGGTACCAAAAAAACTAAGTTGTCCCTCCATGCCTGAGGCCACTACAATTAGAATCTGCTCTGAAGCTTCTTGTAAACAGGACTCACAACTTTGAAGTGGAGAGAAATCCGTCCTTTATCTGTTACATTCTTGTTTAATGTCTCTAAAACTTTCCACAGAAGACTGAAAATTTGAGCAGATTTATACATATTGCATAGAAGAATTGGAAAGTGAGGGGGGTGGTATTTACAAATTAAGTTATTTATGCAGAAGTTTTTCTGTGTTTTCCATGTCAAACCATAATTTATGCTTCAGATAAACCCAACAACTTCTATGACCAGTTTGCTAAAATGTACTTACAATCAGCATGTCCTTAAAAGTTTCGGTGTCCACACGCGAGACAACCAGCCAGTTTCTCCTCTCCTTAAATCCGCATTTCTTCTCTTGTTCACTGTTTCCACATCCCGGGAAGTTTGTATCGGTGCCAAATTCTTCAGGGGCAGTTGCGGACTTGCTGTTCCTGTTGGTGCCTCCATATTTTTCTTTTGGTTTGATGATACCTCCCTAATTTTCTTTTGGCCTGACGATACGTCCCTAATTTTCTTTAGGCCTGATGGTGGTGCCTCTATAATTTGATTTACCATTTCCAATACCTCACTCATCTTTGGACGATTCTTGGGGAGCCTGACCAAGCATCTGTTGGCTACAATTGCAAGCTTTTGAACTGACTTGAGGGGGTATTTAGCTTCAAGCCTAGGGTCTATTATTAGGCGGAACTTCTTCAAGTCGGACAGGTATGGCTTCACCCATTCTAAGAGCTTCTGCTCACTCTTAGGGCGGTTTCGATCTAGAGGACGCCTACCTGTGATGAGTTCATAAAGGAAGACCCCATAGCTCCACACGTCATTCTTAGCTGTTAGACGTCCGGTCTGGATATACTCTGGTGCTGCATATCCCATGGTTCCAACAACCTGATGAAAAATCACTAGTCATGTAAGTGCAAGAGTGTAGTACATAGCTGGACCATTATAAACCGTTACTGCATTACTCTTTCATCAATGGTGAAAAAAGCCTAAAGAATTGGGTATCCAAACAAGATAAAAGCAGTCATAACTATAGGGCCTAGGCTCTGCTAAGCTGTCCATTTTACTTGAAATGAGCTTGTTTTCTTCCCACCAAAACTCCAAGGATGAATCAAGACATCCTAAAATTTAAGTAGAAGTAGCCAATAAATGCAAGACCTATCCACTTAAAGGGAAAACTAATCAGATGCAGGCCTAAGCACAAGCAATAATAAAATTATTAAAGAAATTCAATGTGCTCATATTACAATTACTATTAGAGACAACTCCACTCATCTTTAATACTAGCAAAAGCACAATAAATTCATCTTGGATCTAAAGTAAACACAATAGGCTAATTCAATATCCATAGAGCATCCAAATGTCTAACAAAGTAATAATTTCCGTTCATCAGATCCATGGTGACTAAATTTCACATTAAAAACTTTCACTGATAGCTCAGCCATTGCAAATCTAGGGAAGTAGCAGAAGAAATCTAGGTTCAAGTTCTCAATACTAAACTCCACACATCTATTAACTTTACCGACACTTTCTCAATGTGGATACTCTTGATTATACTAAGCAACTTGTTTCAGATGTAGTTATCTTGCTTTAATAAGATCATAAACAATGAACCAAAAACTAAGTCACAAAACAAGCTTCAAGACTAAAAGTTGATACTGGTTCATGCAATAGATGTAAGTATAAATAATTAGATAATTTTGTATGATGATCATACCGCTGTTGAGACGTGGGTTAATCCTTCCGATGGGCCCAACCTAGCCATTCCAAAGTCTGATAGCTTTGCATTCCACTGCTCATCCAGAAGGATATTTGAAGATTTAAAATCCCTGAAAATGATCTAGACAAAAATAAAGAAAAATGTCAGTTTGATAAGTTGTATTACTCACAAAACTTAGGCCCTCTCCCCTCCCTCCTACTCTCCTTTTCTTTTTAAGGTTTTTGCTTTTTGGTTGGGGTTCTAACACTTCAGGGCAGCCTCAAACACATGAGAATATCAAATGCATCAAAAGGGACTTACACATATTGAAAAGGAAAACAAATATTAAAGTACCTGAAAATCCATTTCTTCATGTAAATATGCCAGGCCACGAGCAGCATCCTGAGCTATTTTCAATCTCATGGGCCATGGAAGAGGATCTGAACGACTGGATAAATGGTTCTCTACACTTCCATTAGGCATGTATTCATAAATTAGAAGTCTCTGGATTCCTCGTTCATCATCCTCAGCACAGTAGCCCACTAGTTTGACAAGGTTTGGATGCTCAACCACCCCAAGAACATTAACTTCTGTCACCCATTCCTTATGCCCCTGGTACCAAAAAGGTGGGATTGTAAGTTTACAAGCATACAGTAGATGGATTTCATTTTTTTGACATAAATGGAAAATGCATCTTATTAGACTAAATATCTGTTAGATCAATACTCTTCGTGACAAGCATAAAACAAAGTCTATTACCATTAAGTACATAAATATGTTGTTAGAAAGAAGCAAGTATTTGTAAACGGTCAAACGAAAGACCCTGTGTGCTAATAATCATCAGAACAAATAAAAAAGCAAATTCCTTGTGTGAATGCATCATTATCATGTGTATATCATTGTGAGCCATTAGGATTTTTTATTTCTTTATCAAACTTAATGAGGAACACTGTACTTCCTTTAGTATAAATCTCATAATTATCATCCACTAATCTTAATTCATTTGAAGACAACAAATAAATCACAAAACAGTTTAACATGGGCAATGAAAAAGAATCAGTCTAATGTTTTGCCAATAGAAACTTGCCTGCAAGCCTCTTTTACTGAGCTGTTTCACTGCAACTTCAAGTTTTTGAGATGGATCTTCTGCACTCTTAATCACCCCTTTATAGACACACCCAAACCCACCTTCTCCAACCATGACAGAGCGGCTGAAGTTCTTTGTGGCAGATTTCAGCTCAGAAACTGTGAATATTCTGAGGTTGCTGGGTCTCTGAGAGAAACTAGGATATTGGTTCCTCCTCATGGACTCTGTGCTCGCATCAGAGATATTCTGGGAATCTAACTCAGATCCAGATCTCTTCATTTCACCATCAGTAAATGTTGTATTTGTGCTCTTCGGTTCATCCTTTTTTTCTCCAATGTAGAATGAGAAGCACTTCATAGCTCCCAACGTTGTTAAGTGTTATGATCCTCACCTAAGATTCAGAAGCTGAAGAGAGCCCTAGAATTAGGGAGCCATAATAAGCAACAATTCAAAACCATCAAAAGTCAAGATAAGAAAACACTTCATAATGTAGCAAACACTCAAAATGTCCCTCTCCAATTCTGCGAATGTGACCACTTTTATGATCAACAGATATCACACAAAGCTCAAATTAAAAATTAAAACTTTTTACAACTGCCAGTTTTCCTTCCTAATACAGGTTTTTTGCAAGTGCCCAAGAAGATTAGATATGTAACAAGTGACCAAGTTTTTCCCTACTCTACTCGGTAACTTAATCAAAAGTTAAGGAAAGCCCAAATACCTTAACTCAGAAAGTAACTCATGCCTTCCCTTTATTTTCTGTTTTTCTCCCAAAAATAACCAGCATCAATGAAAAATCAACTGTGTTTTTCATTTTTTGCATAAATCAAACTACTTCTAACAACCTAGATTTCAGATAAGGAAACTAAATATGTTAAACCATCCCCATTTATCATTCTTCATTAGAACCCAAGAAAAATCAAAATCAGAGATATTCTCATTTCATTCACAAGACCCCAGACAAAAAGTTTCAAAATGATATATTGCAAATCCAACAAACCAAGCTCAAACAGAAGAAAAAAAAAGGCAATGATAAAAGATGATAATTGAATTCTGGGAAAGAAAAGAAAAAAAGCACCTTGCTTTACTGATCTTAGTCTGATTGCACAAAACTCTGTCCTTGACTCCTAGAGTTCACCAATTCCCACGTACGAGGAAGTATGCGAGCAGCCCATTTATTTCATTGACACCCAAAATGACCTCTGAAGCTACAGAAAGAACGCGCAGCCCCTGGTTTAAAGTTTTAAGAGAAGCTTCAACACGGCATCTAAAGTCTAGCGTTCAGCAAAAGCTTACCAACCAAAATGCCAAAATCAAAACCCACTTTAAATACATATAAATCTACCAACATGGGCAAATCATCAATCTTTTTTTATTAGTTTCACAGCTAGTAAATGTAACCCCCAACCGCATGTTAAGTGTGAATGGAGGCTTTGAAAATTAGACCAAAAGCACAAGATGGGAAGAGAGAGAGAGAGAGAGAGAAAGAGTGTCCTTGTGTGCAAGAATGAGTACTGGTCATTGGTCAACAAGTCCCTTCACATGAAACCTTTAAACAAGTTTATCCTAGTCTTACATAACATTTGATTTGATTATGGTTAATGGGTTTTTTGATGGTGCTGTCTTTGCGTTTAACTGCAACCATGAACAAATCAAACGTCTCATGCTCTTGCAACTTGCAAGTTGTAGCGTCTCATGTTCTCGACAAAACACGAAACAAGACAAAGAAAAGGTCATTCTTCATCTTGACTTGAGGATAGGGACTGTGCTGGATAGTTTTTCAAGACGTTGAAAAAAGAAAAAAAATATCCAATAATGTGAATAGGAATGTTAGAAAGACAAGGGCGATGCACACGCTGAGCATCTCAAGATGAATTTTAGACGTTAAAAATTAGGGTCATGTTAGGGAAATCAATTTGGGATACCTACTTGTGTATCAACTCTCTTATAGAGGTGGAACCCACCAATATAATGGGTCTCACGCTCTATTAGAGAGTTAGTACATAAGTTGGTCTCCCTAGCATTTTCCTAATCGATACTTTGAACAGTTTTGGTCATAAATAATTTATAAAGAAAGCAATTTTGGTCATAAATAATTGTAAGAAATGTATTCCCAATAACGAGAATGACAAAGTCAAGGGGCTCATGGCACGGGTTTCAAATTTCTCTCCTCTTCATGAACATCCTATATGGTGTAAAAAGTCTCTCATCTTCTCTAGTGTTCATACTCAATATGGGAATGGCATCTCGTAATCTTTACTAAGCTCCCATTCTCACAAACCATTTCTCTCTTCTGCATAGCATCTTATATGGTTTTCGTAATCATTACATGTTAGAATGTGAATATTTTATTCAAAATCAATTTGGTCAAGAGTTAAAAGTCCAAGATCTTTAAATTATTATTTTTAATTAAGTGACGTGGGAGCTACCAAACTTGTGACTTTTGATCATCTATAATGACGTTGGTTTATAATTTCATTTGTGTTCTTCGGTGTTATTATTTCTATTAATTCCATCAACAAAGAACAGGGTCCCTTTTAGTTTGCATGTTTGTGATTTACATCTTGTTTCCTGACCTTCAAAACATTTTGCAAAATTAGAAACTTTTGTTTTCACCAAATTTTTGGTCATTACAAAAATTGACTATGTTTCAAATTAATAAACCGCGTCAACATATAAACAAATAGAGGCTGACTTATTAAATTTATTTAAAACTTAAAATCAACTAATAAAAAAAAACATAGATGATTTTTCTCTGTGCTCGCATCAGAGATATTCTGGGAATCTAACTCAGATCCAGATCTCTTCATTTCACCATCAGTAAATGTTGTATTTGTGCTCTTCGGTTCATCCTTTTTTTCTCCAATGTAGAATGAGAAGCACTTCATAGCTCCCAACGTTGTTAAGTGTTATGATCCTCACCTAAGATTCAGAAGCTGAAGAGAGCCCTAGAATTAGGGAGCCATAATAAGCAACAATTCAAAACCATCAAAAGTCAAGATAAGAAAACACTTCATAATGTAGCAAACACTCAAAATGTCCCTCTCCAATTCTGCGAATGTGACCACTTTTATGATCAACAGATATCACACAAAGCTCAAATTAAAAATTAAAACTTTTTACAACTGCCAGTTTTCCTTCCTAATACAGGTTTTTTGCAAGTGCCCAAGAAGATTAGATATGTAACAAGTGACCAAGTTTTTCCCTACTCTACTCGGTAACTTAATCAAAAGTTAAGGAAAGCCCAAATACCTTAACTCAGAAAGTAACTCATGCCTTCCCTTTATTTTCTGTTTTTCTCCCAAAAATAACCAGCATCAATGAAAAATCAACTGTGTTTTTCATTTTTTGCATAAATCAAACTACTTCTAACAACCTAGATTTCAGATAAGGAAACTAAATATGTTAAACCATCCCCATTTATCATTCTTCATTAGAACCCAAGAAAAATCAAAATCAGAGATATTCTCATTTCATTCACAAGACCCCAGACAAAAAGTTTCAAAATGATATATTGCAAATCCAACAAACCAAGCTCAAACAGAAGAAAAAAAAAGGCAATGATAAAAGATGATAATTGAATTCTGGGAAAGAAAAGAAAAAAAGCACCTTGCTTTACTGATCTTAGTCTGATTGCACAAAACTCTGTCCTTGACTCCTAGAGTTCACCAATTCCCACGTACGAGGAAGTATGCGAGCAGCCCATTTATTTCATTGACACCCAAAATGACCTCTGAAGCTACAGAAAGAACGCGCAGCCCCTGGTTTAAAGTTTTAAGAGAAGCTTCAACACGGCATCTAAAGTCTAGCGTTCAGCAAAAGCTTACCAACCAAAATGCCAAAATCAAAACCCACATTAAATATATATAAATCTACCAACATGGGCAAATCATCAATCTTTTTTTATTAGTTTCACAGCTAGTAAATGCAACCCCCAACCGCATGTTAAGTGTGAATGGAGGCTTTGAAAATTAGACCAAAAGGACAAGATGGGAAGAGAGAGAGAGAGAAAGAGTGTCCTTGTGTGCAAGAATGAGTACTGGTCATTGGTCAACAAGTCCCTTCACATGAAACCTTTAAACAAGTTTATCCTAGTCTTACATAACATTTGATTTGATTATGGTTAAATTCCTCACACATCAAATAAGAAAACTTGATTTTATGGGATTTTAGTATAAAGTATATATTGACTTAATGAGCCATCATTTGTAGCCTAAATCGTATTTTGCACTAAAACCAATTTTTCATATTTTGATTTGATTTTAGTATAAAGTATATATTGACTTAATGAGCCATCATTTTTAGCCTAAATCGTATTTTGCACTAAAACCAATTTTTCATATTTTGATTTTCTAGTATTTTTATTTGAATCCAAATGAGTAACTTGTAACAAAAAAAAAAAGCGTCTCATGTTCTCGACAAAACACGAAACAAGACAAAGAAAA
This sequence comes from Prunus avium, assembly GCF_002207925.1. The sequence continues at coordinate 26,018 of NW_018922372.1, read as the reverse complement.
GGTCATTCTTGATCTTGACTTGAGGATAGGGACTGTGCTGGATAGTTTTTCAAGACGTTGAAAAAGGAAAAAAAATATCCAATAATATGAACAGAAATGTTAGAAATACAAGGGCGATGGGGTACTTTCTTATTTACATTGTAAACTTAAGTAAATGGAGTAATATAAAAATAAATAAAAGTAAAATGACAACAAATATAAATGGTAATGTGAATAATGGCATGGCTGAAATTCTAGATGCAACCAATGATCGTAAAGTAATAGTCGCTGAGTATCTCAAGATGAATTTTAGACGTTAAAAATTAGGGTCATGCTAGGGAGACTAATTTGGGATATCAACTTATGTACTAACTCTCTAATAGAGGTGGAGCCCACCAATACAATGGATCACACGCTCTATTAGAGAGTTGGTACAAAAGTTGGTATTCCAAATTGGTCTCCTTAACATTTTCTTAAAAATTAATCCATACTTTGAACAGTTTTGGTCATAAATAATATAATTTATAAAGAAAGCAATTTTGGTCATAAATAATTGTAAGAAATGTATTCCCAATAACGAGAATGGCAAAGTCAAGGGGCTCATTAACCTGATTTAGGATTGGTATTAAGGTGGTGTGTGATAGAATGTATTAGGGTGTATCATGGGTATTTTTGGTAGTTAAATAAGGTGTACTTAGTTAATTTTACATTTTAATTAAAATATTAAGGTGTACTTAGATCATAAGGTATTATCAGTTAATTTTAGGATTCATTTAATAACACTTTTTTTAATTACATTTTTTTTAATGTACGTAACAAATGAATGTTGTCAATGAATAAGCAGCTATTATGCAAGTGTTTAAAGAGCATAGACAGAAACAGAAAGACTCGGAACAAATTTCACGCACAAACAGTCATGTGGTTTTGACTACATTCAATCAAATTTCTCTCCTCTTCATGAACTTCCTATATGGTGTAAAAAGTCTGTCATCTTCTGTTCATACTCAATATGGGAATGGCATCTCGTAATCTTTAGAGCATCCACAGTAGGGGGTGTATATGAGAGTGTATGTTAAATATACACCCTGAGTTACCGGAATCGTCTCCAATGATGAGATGTAAATGGATGTAAATATACATCACCACCATGAGGATGTAAAAAAAAAATGTATATTTACATCCATTTTTACATCCCTTGCAGGCGGGATCCACTCAAGAAAAGAGAATAAAAATGAAGAAAAGTCAACATAAAAGACTGGGACCCACGGTTACACCCCCGAATTTACATCTCCCCATTGGAGCAAAAAATATATTTACACCCTCCGGAGGTGTAAAGAGGATGTAAAAGTAGCTTTACACCCCCGAATTTACACCCCCACTGTGGATGCTCTTACTAAGCTCCCATTCTCACAAACCATTTCTCTCTTCTGCATAGCATCTTATATGGTTTTCGTAATCATTACATGTTAGAATGTGAATATTATATTCAAAATCAATTTGGTCAAGAGTTAAAAGTCCAAGATCTTTAAATTATTATTTTTAATTAAGTGACGTGGGAGCTACCAAACTTGTGACTTTTGATCATCTATAATGACGTTGGTTTATAATTTCATTTGTGTTCTTCGGTGTTATTATTTCTATTAATTCCATCAACAAAGAACAGGGTCCCTTTTAGTTTGCATGTTTGTGATTTACATCTTGTTTCCTGACCTTCAAAACATTTTGCAAAATTAGAAACTTTTGTTTTCACCAAATTTTTGGTTATTACAAAAATTGACTATATTTCAAATTAATAAACCGCGTCAACATATAAACAAATAGAGGCCGACTTATTAAATTTATTTAAAACTTAAAATCAACTAATAAAAAAAAACATAGATGATTTTTTAAGAGTGTTGTTAAACAAACCGTAAAATTAACTAAGTACACCTTACTACTAAACTATTTATTGAATTACTAATTTATCATAATATAAAATGGATTATTGAAATATAATTTTAATAAGTACACCATATTCAACCCTAATTAAATGTAGAAAAGTTTTCGTATTGCTTGGTGCCCACAGCGAACAATGCAACGAGCACTGACAAAGGCTCAATTGCAGGACGAAAGGTTCTTCCATAATCCATTACTTTTTCTGATAATTTTTTATTTTTGTTGTTGTGTTTTTACTAGAATTTTATTCAATTTTCTTGATTAGTGTTTATTTGTAAAATTCGACAGTTACTTTTCCGATA
>NW_018922372.1:0-23642 GCF_002207925.1 Prunus avium | reverse complement strand
GGGGTACTTTCTTATTTACATTGTAAACTTAAGTAAATGGAGTAATATAAAAATAAATAAAAGTAAAATGACAACAAATATAAATGGTAATGTGAATAATGGCATGGCTGGAATTCTAGATGCAACCAATGATCGTAAAGTAATAGTAACCTGATTTAGGATTGGTATTAAGGTGGTGTGTGATAGAATGTATTAGGGTGTATCATGGGTATTTTTGGTAGTTAAATAAGGTGTACTTAGTTAATTTTACATTTTAATTAAAATATTAGGGTGTACTTAGATCATAAGGTATTATCAGTTAATTTTAGGATTCATTTAATAACACTTTTTTTAATTACATTTTTTTTAATGTACGTAACAAATGAATGTTGTCAATGAATAAGCAGCTATTATGCAAGTGTTTAAAGAGCATAGACAGAAACAGAAAGACTCGGAACAAATTTCACGCACAAACAGTCATGTGGTTTTGACTACATTCAATGTGGCTGCTGGCCACACAATTCTCCCCGCCATTTCCTCAGCCAAAATTCCGGGCCTCCTTCAGAAAAATCTTTTCCGTTTCTCAGCTCTGGTTGCTTTCGAGCCCTCTGCCACGTTCATCTTCAACCTCCATCGCACCCACGCTAACTTGCAATAGTTTTTTCCTTCTTTCACTTCTCAAGATTCAATTTTTTCCTTTCGGCCAAAAAAAAAAAAGATTCAATTTTTTCTTTCCAGCATACCCATTTGCTTCATTCTTTCTTCTTGGTCCGTAAAAACCCAGAACTTTTAGTATACTGCACAATACCATTGGCATTTTCGATAACCCATTACTCAATTTTGTGTTCCTGGTCCATGTGGGTTCACAATTTGTCACAACATTGCATGATATGGTTGATATAAATGAAGCATTAGAGAGTGTTGCAGGCAATTATGATCAATGCCTCCATGGTCAATTTTCCATGGACCACCTGCAAATTTGAATGCGATTAAAAAGAATATTCATTGAGTGTGTTATTAGAAAGTTGGATTCTTGGATGGTTTTGCTACAATGTGTGATGTGGGGAGCTCCAACTGCTAGAAATGAGAGGATTGAGGATTAATGCCTGTTGGGTTCCCCATGCTTTTCTGTTTCTTATAATTTTTTTAAGCTTATTGCCTCGCACTCGGTGTGTGAATGGAGATGATTACAGTAGGACCAAAAACCCAGCTGTGCTTCCTATGGTTACACAGCTAATCTATAGCCGGCTTACAAATATCACTAAAACTTTAAGCACTGACCTTAAAGCTGATATGGGTTTCTGCATAAAGAATGTGTGAGTAAAACCCAATTGCCCTTAGTTTGTTTCTTTGCTACAATTCCTGTTTTCAACCTAAGATGTTCTTTTTCTTGGCTTTTCAGACATGATGATTGGAATGGAGCATTCAATTTTACGGGAAAGCTGGGATTCTTGACTGATTGTATAAAGCAGACAAGTGGTACAAGCTTTAGTCAATTCCCTATTTTATTTATTTATTTGTTTTGGTGTGTTTTCATTGCTAGGCTTTCCCCCCTTAATTGTAAGTGCATGTGTGTTCTAGGCTGGTAACATAAAGCCAATGCCATAATAGAGAAAGGGGCTCTTAGTTCTGTTGGTGTGATGTCCATGCTTTGTTTTGTACTACCCTGATTCGTTCTAATGATGTGATGGCATGCTACATTCTTGTTATCTTTTCTCCTGGAGAACTTGTCTTTAAATGTATTCATATAGCTTATACATCTGTAAAGTTCCTAACGAAAGATGTAATTCAATCACCAGGAGATGTCACTAATAGACTATGTACAGCAGCAGAAATAAGGTCCTATTTCAAGAGTTTCACCGCGGGTGGGATAAAACGTTCAAACTACTTAAAACTAAACAAGAATTGCAATTTGACCTCATGGGTTTCCGGATGTGAGCCTGGTTGGGGCTGTAGTCTCGGCCAAAACCAGAAGGTTGACCTCAAAGCTTCAAGCATACCATCTAGAACTCGGGATTGTCAGCCTTGTTGTGCAGGGTTCTTCTGCCCTGAGGGCATTACGTGCATGATACGTAAGTATGTGATGACACCCTCATTATCATTAGTAGAGATGTGGTCTATAATGTGGTCCAAATAGTTTTATTGTTATTAATTTATGTTCGTGAATATATTTATTTAACATATCATTAATTCTTTTCGGCTGATGCTTCACTTTTTCCTGCTGCTTTTTTATTTTCTTAAGCTCTGTGCTTATTTGGATCTAGGATAGGATTGTCAGTAATTCTTGCTTCTTGTTTGAGGGGGCTGGAAGTGTTCATACATAGTTATCTTGCCACATTCCTGTGATCTTTGTTTGAGTTCAAAATTATATTGTGTCTATAACATTTAATGCTAATGTGTCTGTCTGTTTATTGAGCAAAGTGAAATAAAATTCATGAACATTGCAGTTTATGATTCTTTTTGTTCAGAAAAAGATTTTATTGATACACAATCAGAAGTATACATATAAATAAATTCGGGACTGTATGCCAAATTTTCTCAGTCCACATAATTTCAGTCTCCTGAGCTGATTTGAAAGTAGGCAACTTATTGATCTATGATCTAACACCTTTTTGTTTTGTTTTAATTTTGTTGTAAATGAAGCTTGTCCTTTAGGTTCTTTCTGTCCCAGAGCAGCACTGAACAAAACGACTGGATTATGTGACCCGTGAGTTGATATCCTAGTCTTGACAACCTTTTTGTCCTCTCCTATCTCGGGTTTCCTATGGGTTTATAGTATGCATTAGTATTCATTGGTGGATACAATTTTGCAGATATAGTTACCAAGTACCTGCTGGAGAACCAAATCATACTTGTGGTGGCGCAGATATTTGGGCTGATGTTGACAGTAAAACTGATATTTTCTGTTCAGCTGGATCACACTGTCCGTCTCCTATACGTAAATATACTTGCAGTAGTGGGTATTGATTCTCATCCCCGGAACTCAAATAACTTTCTTACTTGCTTGCATCTTACTACTTTTCCATTTTGGCCATTGCGGCTTGCTACTTATTGCTACTTACTGCAAGATAAAAAAACCCTGAGGGTAAAGTCGTTCGGAAATAAACCTAATCCATCTTGGTGTTGCTGCATGATCTAAGAATTAGGCAACTAGTTGTGCTCAGCATCTGTATTCACTAAGATTCTGTTCTCATGCAATTTCAGGCATTACTGCAGGATGGGTTCAATTGCTGAAAACTGTAAGTTTTGTTATATGTTTAGTCCTTCCACGTATAGCCTTTTAATAATGTAGACATTACCTTTTTCCTTATGTTCCTGCTCCATTCGTGACATTCAGTGTTAGATTGGAGTTTTTACTTGCTTGAATATAGCTTGGTTTGGTTGGTTAAAGATGTGTCCTTGAATTAGCAAACTTTGCTCCCTTTCTCTGCTACTGAGGTTTCAGAGTCTCAAATATTATAAAGAGGAAAGGGGCTCGCATATGGAGTTGTACTTTTATATAAGTTATGAATCTGTTTCTTTACTCACAAAGTCATTATATGTTTAATGATATTTAGTTTTGCACTATTAGGTGCTTGACCAAAATACAGGAAGAGTTGCGTACCATTTTCTGATGAATGCAATAAAATAGGTTACTAGCACCATATTCTCTCAGTAACAGCATATGTTATTTCTGTTGACCATATCTCTTAGCCCTGTACCATTTCATTTTCACAAATCTGCGCTCCTCTAAGATTTCTGCCGCATACTCTACATTTGACTGAGAAGGTTTGTGGTTTGATATATTTTATTGATCTCAATTGACCATTTGCAGTGTGCTTGAAGTTGACTGCATGTGGTCGTGGTACTGCAAACCAGAAGATTCATGCTTATGGGATCATCCTTATTGTAAGTGTTTCCTACATATTCTTGGATCAAGTTTTGTAAAATAAAATCATAAGCTAGTTTTGGGCAGTTCATTGTTTAAGCAGGTGAGGATCAATTTTAGTTGTGAACCTTGTGGCTTTCAATTTGGATTTAGTCCTTATTGCCGAAGATAAAATTAATACTTGCTATCTCACTCTCTTAAGATTTGTTTAATTTTGAAACCTCTGTGTGTTTTGTCTGAATAATAAACTCTCTAAATACATTTTCTTGTATTCATTCACAAATTCGGTAATTTTCCTTTTGACAACAAAAAAATAAAAAATAAAGCCAAAAAATGGAATGACATACTGCATGACATCAGTAAAGCAATCTCCCTAGTTTAGGTTCAGATTCTTCAGAACATGCTTCTGCATGTGCAAGACAATTTATAGATGTATTTGATGTTGGATGCTCTTGTTCTCTCTCTCTCTAAATATTTATGTATCTATATATATATGTAGGGCTAATTGATCAATCAGATACTGTTCACTTGCCTCTGTAGGTTTTACTGAGTCTTGTTCTGCTCGTAATTTATAACTGTTCTGATCACGTTCTTGCCATTCGGGAAAAAAGAGCAGCTAAGTCCAGGGAAGCTGCAGCAAGACATGCACGAGAAACTGCACAAGCACGCGAAAGATGGAAGTCTGCAAGAGATATCGTCAAGAAGCGCAAAACGGGGTTGCATGAGCAGATGTCCCGAACATTTTCTCGCAAAAAATCTGTAAAATCAGAGCCACTGAAGGTTTTAGGCCAAGCTAAACCTGGTACAGATGACTCTTTGTTACCACCTAAGATACCAGGTACATTAAGCGGGGAGCAGTCATCAGCAGCTGCTTCAAAAGGAAAGAAAAAGGAACCAAGCGACCTTACGAAAATGATGCAATCCCTTGAGGATGATCCAAATAGTAATGAAGGTTTCGATCTACAGATCGGGGATAAAAATATTAAAAAGTCAGCACCAAAAGTTAAAAACCTGCATACTCACAGTCAAATTTTCAAGTATGCATATGGTCAACTTGAGAAGGAGAAAGCTATGCAACAACAAAGCAAGAACTTGACCTTCACAGGACTAATCCAAATGGCTACCGATACTGATGTGAAGACCCGTCCTACGATTGAAGTAGATTTCAAAGATTTAACTCTCACTCTGAAAGGAAAAGAAAAGACTCTTCTGAGGTGTGTCACTGGGAAACTTTTACCTGGTCGAGTTTCAGCAGTGATGGGTCCTTCGGGAGCTGGGAAAACAACTTTTCTTTCTGCATTGGCAGGAAAAGTAACTGGATGCACTGTTACGGGCTCAATTCTTATAAATGGAAAAGCTGAACCAATGCATTCATATAAGAAAATAATAGGTTTTGTGCCTCAAGATGATATTGTGCATGGAAACTTGACCGTGGAGGAGAATCTCCGATTTAGTGCAAGGTGCAGGTATGTAAGTTACAACTTCATGCAGCAGTTTAACTGCATTTTCGAATTATTTCCCTTCTTCAGAGTTATACATATGTGGAGTTTTATTATTGCTAGTGAATAAGTATCATTATTGTCGTAGATGATTACACATCCTCACATTTTAATACATGTCTGTAATTTCATTTGCGATTTATTCTGTCGTATACCTTCATTTCTTTTTCATGGCAGATGTATGAAGCAAATTAAGCATATACCATAGTCAAAACCTACTAACCCAATATTGAGAATACTAATTTCTTTTACTAATTAAAATCTGTTACAGGATACCTATTTTAAACATGGTGTTTTTATATCTAGATGTTTTTAGTATTCTTAGGTACCAGTGTAGTCTTATGACAGATGAGATTCTGATTTCCGTATGACCCATTTTTATTTGTTCACTTCGTCGGTTATTTCTTCCATCATCCTTGAAGAACACATATTTTCTCATATTTACATCATAGCATATCTATGAATTTGTTTTATTGAAGAATTCTGACCAGCCAAGATTCATCACAAAAAGGGATATATTTCCTGGTTGTTTCTCGTTTTATCCTTTATCAGACTTCTAAATGCTGGCTGAGGCTGACTCTTGATACTCTATGTTATGTTCTTATTTCACATACAATTTTTCTCATTTTACAAAAACACTGAACGATGAGGCTACCGTTAAAAGGTAATCAATGCACTCGGGACATAAAAAGCCTCAGGCATGTACGGAACGTGTGTCAAGAGGCTACCATTTCTGATTAACCATTTACTCATATGAGAACTTTCTATCCCATACTAGCTAAAAATTTATTGTTATAAATTATGTTTCGCCATTAATTCTTAACTCTACTATGTAAGTTTTGTGTCGATTTGATTGAGGTCAGCAATTTTTGTTGGCTTCATTTTGATTATATTACGTCTTTGTTTCTGGGCCCCTTCATACTGCAGGCTATCTGCAAACATGCCAAAACCTGATAAAGTCCTGGTTGTTGAAAGAGTTATTGAGTCATTGGGACTACAGTCTATTAGAGACTCCCTGGTTGGTACTGTGGAGAAGCGAGGAATCTCTGGAGGTCAAAGGAAACGTGTAAATGTCGGCTTAGAGATGGTCATGGAACCTTCATTATTGATCTTGGATGAGCCTACAACTGGTTTGGACAGTGCTTCTTCCCAGTTACTTCTTAAAGCGCTTCGACGTGAAGCTCGTGAAGGGGTAAACATCTCCATGGTAGTTCACCAACCAAGGTATGCTCTCTCTAAAATTTCAGGAAACGACAAAAAGCATGAGATATAGCGACCAGAATTTCTGAACATGTGATGTGGTAGTTGATGTGTTAATAATAACTGGTCGTAATAATTGACGTAATAAGTATGCATTAACTGCCACATCATGTAGTACCTTAAGCATGTTCCCAAGAACAATCAACTGCCACATCATGTGGTCAGAAAATATATAGTTGTTTTAGCATTTTCCCAAGAAAACATTGAACTTGAGTACTGCTATTTCTTTTCTGTAAAGTTCATGATGAAAAGTATTTAATTATCAATTGTCAGGTTAAAGAATAAGAAGCTGTTATTGGTTGCTTTTTCTTCTGTTATCTTTGTATCTTATTGACTTGAGTTAGTGTTTTGATCCTTTTTTCTTTGGGGGGGTGGGTTTGTACAGCTATGCCTTATTCAGGATGTTTGATGATTTCATTCTTCTAGCCAAAGGAGGTCTTACTGTATATCATGGATCCGTAAAGAAGGTTGAAGAATACTTTGCTGGCATCGGGATTGTTGTACCAGACCGTGTTAATCCTCCGGACCACTTCATTGACATTTTGGAGGGTATAGTAAAACCAAGCTCAGGTGTGACTCATGAAGAACTTCCCGTTAGGTGGATGCTTCATAATGGGTACCCAGTACCTCCAGATATGCTGCATCATCTTGATGGTATTGCTGCAAGCTCAGCTGGCCCAAAACCTGTAATGAAACGAGATCAATCTTTTGCTGCAGATATGTGGCAGGATGTAAAGTCTAATGTTGTGGTGAAAAAAGATCACCTACAACATAACTTCTTCACGTCTAACGATTTATCCGACCGAATTACTCCTGGTGTAGTTCGGCAGTACAGATATTTCCTAGGGAGGTATAGCATCCATTATTCAATTTTATTTAACATGCATAAGAATCCAAATTCTCTCTACTGGTTGTTGATACATTATTGGAGGTACAGTACTATCCCCAGAAGCCTGTCCAAGTTTGCTAGGGTTACATATCTGTTTATATGCAACTTGCTTTTGGGTGGCTTGTTTTTGTTTGTCAGTTTTTCTGGTAATTTTGTAAACTCTCGAGTCAAAAAGGGCATTCTTTGATCAATTTTCAGCTTAATATTAGTACTCATTTGAGCATTGCCTAAATATCTGTGAAGATGGCCCCTATTGAAGATTGAAACTACAATTTATTTGGAAGAAGTGTAATTGATAGTCCTTCTTTGGCTGTTGAAGTCCAAGGACGTTTTAGTTTTTAACCTGAAATTCTTATAGGTAATTTCTCTCAGGGTTGGTAAGCAGCGACTACGAGATGCTCAAATGCTGGCAGCTGATTATCTGATTCTATTACTGGCTGGAGCCATCTTAGGGACTCTTGGTAAAGTGAAGGATGAAACATTTGGTGCCCACGGCTATACTTATACTGTCATTGCTGTTTGTAAGTTTAGAAACAAACTTTCTAGGTTAATATTGAGTCTAGCATGGTTTCTTTAGCCTTAACTGATGAGATTGGAAAGTGTTATTTCTCTCAGTTTTCCTTGCCAAAGTTATAAAATGTTGCAATAACTATAACTAGCAGTATTTTAGACTAGACAATTTTCTCACCATGTCTTCGCTCATTTGATATAATCTTAATTTTGCTTATTGCAGCACTGCTATGCAAAATTGCAGCATTGAGAACCTTTTCTCTGGACAAATTACAGTACTGGAGAGAGAGTGCGTCTGGGATCAGCAGTCTGGCTCATTTTCTGTCCAAAGATACGCTGGACCATTTCAATACAATCATCAAACCATTGGTTTATCTATCCATGTTCTATTTCTTTAATAACCCGAGGTCATCCTTTCAGGACAATTACATCGTCTTGCTTTGCCTTGTGTACTGTGTGACCGGCATAGCTTATGCAATTGCCATCTACCTTGAACCTAGCCCTGCCCAACTGGTATATATCGGAATATCAAGCTGATAAACTAATTACATGCTTATGAATGTATGTAAGTAATATTTCTTCTAAATCTAATCATTTCTGTTTTCAGTGGTCCGTGCTTCTTCCTGTTGTTTCGACCCTCATTGCAAACCAAGTGAAAGACAGTGAAGTAGCGAAGCGTGTAGCAAACTTTTGCTACACGAAGTGGGCACTAGAGGCTTTTTTCATTGCAAATGCGGAAAGGTTTGTTGTGACCAATCCACACATGCATGCAAATTTGTTCCATGGAACAATCGACATTGTTACAAATTCCAGTGTTCCAAGTTTTCTTTTGTATTCTGTTGTGAATCGGGATGCTGATTTCATACTTTCTTGATCAGGTACTCTGGGGTGTGGCTGATTACTCGCTGCAATCAATTAATGAAAAGAAGCTATGACCTTGATGATTGGACTCTTTGTCTGGTCGTCCTCATCGTCATTGGCGTGCTTAGTCGTGTCCTGGCTTTCTTTCTGATGGTGACTTTTCAGAAGAAGTAGGTTGGTCTGGATATCCCCTTTCTCTGCAGATTTTCTTGTATATAGATCATACAAGTCAGATTTCAACACCCTTGTAATTTGTATCATAGTCACTGATGAAGGTGAAGCAAAATTCTTTAACAACAGAAAATTGTTGGCTAACATTGTAAGCAGAAATGCTCATACCTAGATGAGTATAGAGGACCCACACATTTACTTAATCTTGTACAAAAAAGGAACTGTTCAGTTTACTTTGATCTCTATGCATGCTCAGTAGTTTTACATCACATATATATTTATAGTTTCTCAAATTTTGAGCTTGAATCATATTAATGAGTCATTACCAAATTTTCCAAAAGATTAAACCTATTTGATTCAAGGGAGCTAACTATTGCAGCAATTGAAGTTTTATGACACCAGTTTTGGGTTACATATATTTTGTTGTGCTTGTCATTGTGCAGAGGTAAAGTTTGAAAAAAACACTTTATCTATCCTATTCAAGAGAGATCTCTTTCTTTTTCTTTCTTTGTTAGGCTAGCGAAGTAAAATCCGGATGTATTCTAACTCTAACTCATTACTCCACTCTTATTCATTACGTGAACAAACTCCAAAGCCTGAAGAGAAATCTTTCAATCAAGTATCAACTATTGTAAATGCGAAGTCAATTAACAGCAATATTTAGGTCGAATCTTTGGCCCTTAATGTATGTGGTGTTCACAAAGCATAACTAGGATTCACTCATGTCATGTGTGTGACTGTGCTTTATTCTTTTCAAATCAATCTCAAAATAACATTTTTTTTTCGAAAATAAACAGATTACTTTCCCCAAATTGAAAATTTGGATTGTATCTAGGTAATTACCTCACTAAAACTATTTAGAAAACCAAATACAGTGCCCAAATTGAAAGAAAATAAAATTACAGCCACCAAACTGAGCAACATACACTGGCATTTTACGCGCGCAACACGTATCTATGAACAGAAAAACCCACGAAACGAAAAAGGACTAATGAATATGAAATTAGCATTTCGAAACGTTTATTGTACGCTCTTCCGCTCCCTAAACCCTAACCCTAACCTTCCCTCCAATTTCCTCCCCCTTCGTCTCACACTCTTCATCCCTCCCTCACCGCCGTCCATCAGAGCCCAAACGTTTCGCTCGCTCTCCCCCACTCACTCCTCTGCATCCATGCCGGGCGGTGAAGCACACGCGGCTCCCCTGCTGGAGAAGCAGTTCGAGGACTTCCGAGCGCAGCTCGAAGAGTCTGGAACTTTGCGCGAGCGCATTCGAGCTGTGGTTATGGAGATCGAGTCCACCACAAGGCTCATTCACTCGAGCCTTCTCTTAGTCCACCAGTCTCGTTCAACTCCAGGTAATTTCATTTCATGTGAAATGTAGAAAAGGATTTTCCTTAAATAAATATATGTAATTTATAAATTACATTTGTTTTGTTTTTTATTTTCTGGTTTTAATTTGAAGCAGAGGTTTTGGAGAAGCCCTTGGCTCAGATTGGTGTGCTGAAGGAGCTCTACAATCGACTCGCTGAGATTGTGCTCGAGTCTCCTGGGCGATACTATAGGTTAGTGAAGTGAAACAGGGGCATTGTTGGAATTTTAATTTGTGGTTTGGTTTTGGGACTGGCTTGATTGATGTGGTTTGTGTTTAGATATCATGGTGATTGGAAGACGGAGACACAGACTGTGGTTTCTCTGCTTGCTTTTGTGCATTGGTTAGAGACAGGGGCTCTTTTGCTGCACACTGAAGCTGAGGAAAAACTTGGGCGTACGTTTCTACTCTCTGTTATTGTTTGTTTATGGTGAAATGTTTGTACTTTTGTCTAATATGAGCTTTGTGTTTTTTTTTTTTTGGAATTTTGATTTTGCCAAGACGGTGTGTATATATAAGTGTCAGTTTTGTGAAATGAAATGCGTAATATTATTGACAATCAGATTTCAACCAACGGGTCGGGGTACTTTTTCATCATTAGAAGAGCAGCCATGATCATGCTTTTTAACCATTGATTTAACAATCAGGCTTCAGATTGATCTTAACCTGAGTCTAATGCAATGTAGAAACAAAGATTCGAATAGCAATGGTAACCAAAACACCAAAATCTTCTATGATCTGATTTTAGTTGAAAAACCTTGAGGCAGGGTCATGTGATGTAATGATGTCAATTACAATCCACGAGATCCGTGACTGTTTATAATGTGTTATGTTTTTGCTTTAAATAATTTAGTCTTAATTGCAGTGTAATATCTTTAGTTTCTAATATGAGTTATTTCCATTTTTGCAGTGAACGATTCAGAGTTTCGTCTGGATGTTGAAGACTATCTTGTTGGTGAGTGTTGTAAGATTTCTTTATACAAGATTGCATAAGAGTGATGTTGCTGTGAAACAAGGCAAAAAAGTTATCTGTTGATACAATGTTTTTTTGTGATAATCTGGAAAGGCACAAGATTTTGATTCTTAGATATATATTTCATGGTTTCATTACCTTCTATCCAAGGTGCAAATAATATAAATTTAAATCTCCTTAACAGCACCTCATTCAAATTGTGTGGGAGTCAATTGTTGGGTGTGTATATCTAAACCATTGTGAGGAGTCCAGTAGGCTTACTTGCATAGATTATTATCGCTGCTGGTTTCTCTTGGTTAAGTTAGACGCTGATGTGAATTTTTTTTCCCTGCTGTTGCAGGTATTTGTTTCATGTCCAAGGAATTGGTAAGTGGTATTCTGCAATTGTGATAGCTTGCTTTTTTGTACTTGTTCAAACTGCCTCAAAATGTTTTGATTGTTGTCTTGAATTTAATACCAGCAAAAATTTAAATTGATAAGAAAATATGAAAAGTTTATACTTGAATAGGTATATAGTTGGATACAGAGACCTAGGGTGTATATCTAGAAGGATGTCTTTTTTGTGGTCGGATAAGGATGTCATTGTGCTTCAACTGAGAAAATTCATGAGGTGAAAGCACATTGATTGACATGCCATTCTGCATGTCATGAAAATAATTGATAGCTTTGTATTGAAGTAGGCTCATTATACAATACATTGCTGCAGCCGAGGTATGTGGTTAACCAAGTGACAGCAGGGGACTATGACTGCCCAAGAAAGGTGCTGAAATTTTTGACAGATCTTCATGCAGGCTTCCGCATGCTTAATCTTCGGAATGACTTTTTGCGGAAGACATTTGATGGTATGCTACTCATTGTGACTTTACTTATCAATGTTTGTCTTTTCCTTTCAAGTTTCAATCCTTGCAAGCCTCGTAATTTTTTATATTACTTTTGCATTCCATTTGCTTGAAATACTTTGTCACCTGTGGCAGGTATGAAGTATGACCTAAGAAGAGTCGAAGAAGTTCACTACGATGTTAAGATCCGAGGCTTGACAGCCAATGGTGATCCTGTGGTAGACCAAGGAGCCCCAGCACAATCATAGATTTCAAAAGTTGTAAACTCCTCTTTGTCATCTTGATTACTTGAAATTCCAGAGAGACAGATGACCGAAGAGGGTTTTGTATCACAAACTCCAACCGAATCAGGTAAATCTAGAATCCTGCTACTAGTTACAGGAGAATGGAAGCAAGGAAAACTGTAACGAATGCCTTGCTTCTGATGTCATTTTTCGACTTCTGTGTAAATCCAAAAACAATGAAACATGGTTGAGGAAGAATGAAAGTTAAGAGTTTTGTTAATCCATCAGTTTGTTTGTAGAAAAAAAAAAGGATATATAGATGCAAGCAGAAATGATTCCGCAGCTCTGCATCGACTTCATGAAATACCATTTCCGGGCTCGCTCTTACCATCATGTGACCAATAACAAATAACTTTCAAGTTTTTATTTTATTTTACAGTTTCTAGATATTATTGTCTTCTTTAGGGACCGAAATGGACAGAGATTTGATTTTCAACTGTTGTGGTAAGTGGCATTAAAACCGGAGAGCAATATGCTCTTGTAGGAATAGGATAGGATCGATCAACTAAGGCCCCTGCCTACAACTTGACCACATGGTAGGCATAACTAAATTTGCTCTCCTGTCACATCTAAAGTTTTTTTTTATAATCATTTTCCAAAGCCTATCGTTAGGGGTATTGTGACTGGGAGTTCTTGACTATTGCTATCCATCCAATTTAGCGAACCTCATTTTCCCTTTTTGCGAATCAATTATCGTACTTTATGGGTAAAAGGTAATGGTGGGAAGTATAATCTATCTTTTTTGAGAAGGGAAGGCGAAATGGTCTATGATTACCTTATGAACTGTAAAACCTCTTTTTTACATCACAAATTAATGTCAGATTTTTAGGTTCAAAAAATAAAAAAAATGTCAAATTAGGTACACTTTGATAAGTGTAATTATGGATAATGAGTCATTGATACGATACAAGTATAGTGTCTTGTCCAGACCAACCGGCTTAACTCAAATAAGGCGTACCCTTTTCACAAACCGACCTAACTCACGCTGCGTAACCTTTTCAAAGACAAATTATAGCGTTCACCGGTGGGGTTCAAATTCATAACGCCGTCAAAAGAGTCATAACGTGGATGACCACAAACGCAACAACCCCATTTTAATGTCGTCCACGTGTCGTTGTAGGTCACGGCGGACTTGAAACGCACCTTGAAGCGTTTTTCTTTCTTTGTGAGCAGCAGAGCGAGAAATTAAATGAAAATGACGAAACACCCCCATTTTTCACATTCATCCATTTACTCATATTTCCCTCTATCTCCTCCATTTCGTGTCGCTTTTTGGCGGTTTTGAGGCTCTTCGGTTTCGAACATTCGCACGAATTTCTCTGACGTCTCTCTCTCTTCTCTCTCACTCACTCTCTCAGGTCAGATCTCTGCTCTCTAGATTCTGCTAGATCTCCATTTATCTTGATTTTTCAATTTTTATCTTCTCTGAGATCGCAGATCGGCAAGCTTTCAGCTCATTAGGGCTTCCATACTTATTAATGAGGTACTGTTTCTACTTTAAACTCGTTTTCTGATCTACTTTTTTACTTACTGTTTGGCTGCTGAGAAAACGAAGCAAGAGTTGCGGATAAACTTTGCTTTCACTAGATATTTTTTTCTACATCTTTTTATGTTTTATTTTTTTGAGCTTAACTGAAGTATACAGCTATATACTGTTTACTGCTCAACCTGAGATTTCGCTTTTCTTCTTTTTTTTTCTTTTTCTTTTTTTCTTTTTTTTTTGTATTTAGGGTGCTTTGTATCGGATTGCATTTTATAATTATTAGTAGTTTTTTTTCCTTCACGTTCTGAATAACTGATCAAAACATATGAAATCTCTTTTCTTTGGACAAGAAAACGTTTAATTACAAGGCCTGTCTCTTATCCGCCATTCTATTTATAGACTGGTATTAATCTGCATCATGCAGATCCTAATTTGGATGGCTGCTCGCTTATCCTTGTGTGTTTTTCTTTTAAATTCTAAAACATATGTAAGCAAGTTCATCAAGGGCATGCGCCGTTCCCTACTATGTCCAATCACTAACCTGGCTGCTGGTGATAATGCAGCAATCAATATTGAGCCATACAACTGACCCCTTTGCCGTGATTCTATAATCTTGAACTAAAGTTCATTAATGCCTCAGTATTGATCGTGCAATTGTAAATTCGAGTGACTGCAAACCATTTGATATTCTTTGACGTATGAAATGCAATCCAGGTGGCTACAATAACTAGCATGGTTTCATAAGTTAGTACAAATTTGTAGACATGAACAGGCTATGTGGACAATAATCAAAATGTGAAGGAGACTGAACGTATTAATTGAAAAGCGATCTCTGGTAGCTTGGAATAGCTACTTATATCCTTTCTGTTGTCATATTGATGTACTCTGTTGATTAATGAAATCTGTATAGTTTCTCGATCTGGGTTCTTTTTGGTACAACCGAACTAATGAATGTGTGAAATTATAGGATCTATGTTGGAAGCATAATATGAAATGGATCATGAAGCACACACGTGTAACAAGTTCGTCAACATGAAATCCCAAAGGGTGAGGATTTATCAGTTTTTCGAGGAATTGCTTTTATCATCATGCTTATGTGCACTGTACATGACTCTAGTTCTTCATATAGGCTTTGCCATCTTTTCTGAATTTCTTGAAATACTAGGCATCTTAGTTGCTATTCTTGTTGCTACTATTTAACATTAATTATTGATTAACAGTTTATGCTTGGTCTCAGTAATTAAATTTAGTCCTCCTTTAGATCCTTGCTTGGGATAGCCACTGGTATAATTTTTTTTTCCTTCTATTTTTCAAATTTTCATAGGTGAAAGTAGAAGGTTCTTTTGCTCCTGCATTAGAAGATGAAACTGAAACCATTGAGCATTTACTAGCAGAACCTAAAAGTGAATATGTTACGGTAGATGGTGTCTTATGCTGTGGCAAGGAGAATGCAGGAAAGGGCGCGGACATTGAAGATTTTTCCTGTGGATATGACTTTGGGCTTAATACATACAGTGGTAATACTACTAAATGCTACCATTCTTGTTTCTAGCGCCCTTATTAGTTAAAGTATTATATCAAGTCCTTTTGTTGTAGGATTTTTTTATTCCTCTAATTTGAAGTGTAGGAAATTTCCCAAGTGCCTGGGGAGCACTCTATGTACATCGTCATGAACAGTTTTGACATGTATTATTGGATTTCTTGACCTTTGATCCCTAGACTGAAATTCTTCCACCCCTGAGGAAGATCCTCTTGCTGAAAAAAGCAAAATATAATAGAAGAAAAAGATTGTATTAGGGGTTTTTAACATCTGACACTTGCATGTAAAGAAATCTTGTTTCTTTGATGATAGAATACATTCCAAATGATTTTATTCAAAATTTATTTATGGGTAATTGAATTCAAGTGACTCGACAAAGGTTTTTGGTTTCATTTTGTCAAATAAATTTTTGGAATCACTTCTGTTATCATTCTAATCCTGTATATTTTTTTCCCTTCATAAGGTGGATTGCATTCTGCTCATCCTCGGGGAAGATACGATGAATTAGAATTTGGAGTATGTATTTAACTTTATGGATAGATTTATATTATGTCAGAGTTATTCTGTACATTCTTCTTCTCTTTGTGAAAATTAACTTCCCTTTAAGTTTTAGGTCGCATCGTTTCTCTATATCACTTGATATGACAGTTTTAGGGAATGCTGTATATATTTACTGCTGAGTTATTTGTGGTGATTGCACTTTTGATGAGATAGTGATTTAGTAGGTTCTTGACGGATTGTTGGACGAAGTTGATGAAGTGGAGGATATTCATGCAATAAATGGTCTTGCAAGCCCTTGTGATGATTATCTTTTAGGTGAAAGTCTGTCTATATTGTCTGGTTAATAGTGACATTTACCGTGTGCTTTCTCTTTCCTTTTGTTCTCTGATGCTTTTTTTTTTCTTCTTCCAATTGCAGATATTGGATTTACAGGAAAAGCTTCTGAACTGGGTTTTGGTCCTTGTGAAAAAGCACATCTGGGAAACTCAAGTTCTGAAAGTCAGTCTCCACGATTAAGTGGCAGTAGTAACGGTGCTGTTGGGATATCTGAATCGTCAACTGTGACTATTCAAGAATTTGAAGGCAAGAATAATTCTATTGACAAGGCAGTAACTCATGAGTTTCATGGTGGCTTCAGGCGGAAAAAAAGACGTCGAACAACTGTTGAAGGCAATGTCTATCCTGCTCCAATCAATTTACAAAATCTTGAGTTAGATAACGATGAAAAGTCTTTAGTAAGGGAAATAGTGTCTGGTGAAAATGAGAAGCTCTCTGTTGAAGCAACCAAACTTGGTGCTTTTCGTAAGGAGAAAAGACTGCGTAAGCCTACTTTGAGATATATTGAGGAATTTTCAGGTAAGAAGTCAAAAGATTCCAATGAGAGGGAAAATTGTTCTGCTGTTACTGCTACACAGGATCGCTCAAAGGTCAGATGCCAGAATGAACATCATCATGTGAGTCCTGGGATATTGTCATCAGTTCCTGAGGAGGATTCAATTTCTGAAAACCAGACACTGGCTGAATTTAGGACTCAAAGAAAACTTGCAAAGAAGTATGCATCAATTTTGGTAGGAAAAGCTTCAACCTTGCACATATTTATTCCTTCAACATTTAAAATATTTAGCATATTGATTCCTTCAACATTTAAAATATTTAGAAGAAAACTCCCATCTTTTTTTTCCCTGTCTCTCCAGTTGTATGGTTGTTTCTCTTTCCATGTTTGCTTTAATTTAACTTATCAGTAGTACTAGTCTGATAAACAGTGAAATTTAAGTATGACAGGTGGTCCGTGAGGCACCGTTGTCTCTGGATCACCCTCTTCAAAAATGTGAGAGATTATTCATAGCCATCTGCAGATTGCTGTGTATTTTTCAAGTAGACTTGGAGAATGTGAGTTAGTGAGTCTATTATTCCTTCGTGCTTGTTAAATAGTGTTGCATTAGCTGTGAGTTACCTATTATATTCTTCATCTTTTGTAGAGAATGTGTTGCTGCATTTCTGAAGTTTTAAAATCTATTGATTTCGGGGTACTGATACATTGATTTCAGGATATGTGTTGCAACCTGTTTCTTAGGTTGCAAAACTTGTTTTTTGGATCTACCCTCTGGGTAATGGCGTTCTTTGCTTTGCATTGAAGGGCACAGCTGTTGTGATGTTCATTGACTGGAAAGGAAAAAAAACTTAGAAATCAGTGTATATTAATTTTTCTTTTTTTAGACAACTAGGATTATCAGTAGTACTGTGTTTTTCCTCTTTGAGTCATGTAATGCCATGGTTTCAGAAGTTTAATTGTCTGTATTATTCTGCACAGGCACTTGAGTCCGATGAGCAACCTATTACATCTGAGTCTGAAGATGACCATGTACCCAAAAAAAGATCTAGAAAGCACGATCGAAGGAAGCATCAAAGGATGTGGACTCTCTCTGAGGTGACGACATTGGTTGATGGTATTTCTGAATATGGAGTTGGACGGTGGACAGATATTAAGAGGGTCCTATTTTCGACTTCTGCTTATCGCACGCCAATAGATCTCAGGGTACATTGCAGTTCTCTAACAAAGGGAATAGTATGCTCACCATTTGCACAGAAAATGGAGAGGGCCAGTTCTTCAATCCGAACCGCCCAAAGGGGCAGGGCCCCCTGAATTGGGGACAGGCCCATGAAGGCCTGACAAGCAATCTATGGTCCAGATTTTTACTGGCTTTCTCCATTTTGTGCTGTACCGGAGAGAAACTGGATTTCAATTAAACAGGCGTCTTTGTGTTTTAATTTCTAATTCTCTTTACTACTTGTGCACGCTGCAGGACAAATGGAGAAATCTTTTAAGAGCTAGCTGTGGAAAGAAGATGAAGAAAGAGGCTAGATTTCTATCTATTTATATTTTTATATTTTGGGTACGTGAAACTGTCATGCAAACTAAATTTGTCTATGTGTGGTTTGGCTGACACAGGTTGAGCAAAAGGAGATGCGAGCCTTACCAAAGTCTTTGGTACGCCGTGTCCGTGAGCTGGCGACAGTCCACCCATATCCCAGGCAGCGTGGCAAGAAGTTTGCCCCTCCCATACTTCCTACTCCCAGTAAAAGTGCTTCATGTGACCTAATCAGAAAGTATGTCCGAAGGAAGAATCGATCTTGAAGTTCAATATCCCTGTTGCAGTAAATCAATAGTCAGGAATGTACCAAAGTTTAGTTGTAAAAAGTCTCGTCTCATCAACAATCTTCTGTTCTTAACATGGAGCAATTGGATCCTCAGGAAAAAAAATAATGATTACAAGCTCTCTGCACCAGTTGGGCCAAATTTTCTGTTGTAATAGAGTTTTGAGATGTTTAGGTATGCTCAAGCAAGAGTAGTTTGTATTTGACATTATTGAACACCCCCCCTCACCTTTCTAGGAATTTATTTTGGGTAGTTTCAAAACCATCGCTGCATGCTCTGTTTGATCAGGTATTAGCTGTTTTTGGCTCTAAATGTGCTAGTGGTTACCTATAACAAGTTATTTGGAGGCGTTATAATCGCTGACAGTGCGATTTTTTTTTGGGTAATGTTTTCAAATATGGTATGGGTAACTCGTGACATCATTGATGCCATTTGTAAATGGGTTCCTTTGAGGAGTTGAATTTTGCGTGAAATCTGGCAAAAGGGTATTCATTTTTGGATTTCAATTTTTCTCTTGCATCAACACAAAACAAAGAAGCGAAGGAAATAAAAAAATTCAACTGCAACATATATATATGCGAAAACACACACATGTATATATAATAATGGTTTACAATTCCTTACATACGCTTCAAATTTGTTTACATGGATATGGTTCTGATACGAGCGTTAGAACATAGCAGTTTACCCAAAACCAAAGTTAACACTGCAAATCTTATGTAGCCACTTGATATGAGACTTTTTAAATCCATTAAGGATTTTGCCATGATCAGTTGCCCAAGCTCAATTGGCGATTTCTCACAATTTATGTGATATGGTCAGGAATTATTCACACATGTGTGGGCGACTGACTATAACACAATTCAACTGTATAAACTGCTGTTGGACTACAGACTATACCGGATAATTTTTATAAGATTATAGGCAAAGCGCAAATCACCATCCATACAAAAGCTTATAGGAAAATATACCAAAGCCCAAGTAGAACTATTAACTAGTGTTCACACCAAGCTAACATCATATAGGATTTCCCATCCATGCAGGACCAGCTTTTATTTACCCATTTCCACCATCACCACCATCTCCTTGAGAAGAGCCATTGGGGTCATTGTAATGCTGTCTAGGTATGCTGTGGTGGTTGTCAATATTGTGGTTGTCCAAACTGCTTCCTGGGTACTTTCCACTGCTCTTTTCCATGGGTTTTCCGCTTTCGACATGCCAGTGTGGCTGCTCTTCTTGTCCATACGGTCGTCCCAACATAGCCCTCCTTGGCGCTGCTGCCAAGCAATAGCTGGCCATGAACATCACAACCAAAAAGAATGCCACCACCTTCATTTCAAAACTTGGTACTACTAGCTGGAGCAAAGGTTTTTGAATATAAACTTGTATACAACTTTGATTTTTGAGCAAAGGGTTTGTGGTAGTTTAGAGGTTCAATTTCGTCACAAAAACCCAAGTGGAAAATGAAGATAGAATGTGAGGGGGTTTCTTTTTGGGAGAGTTTGCTGCTTTATATAGAGGAACTGAGGAATAAAAAATAACGATTTAACTAGAAGATGTGGTGTGGTTGGCAAACTGCCACCTCCAGCTGGTGAGCTACCTGGTGCCTCAATGGCAAGAGTTCAAAATCCGTTGGAAGCACTTTGTGGCTAGGGAGAAGCCGAATTCCGAGCGGGAATTAATCCCACCCTTTTGGTGTGGGGATACCTCGTGGTATTTATATATAAAAAAATAACGATTTCAGTTGAAAATAAAATGAGTAATTAATTATGGGGTCTCCACCAAATATGGGACAAGATTGAGTGGGTTTCCATATAATTCACCAGCTTATAAATTTTTTTAAAATTAATATAAGGCTCTGCTAATGATGGTTGAGAGCAATTTCTTGTCCACTTAGCTGCCTCAATAGGAAAATCCCACCTTTCAAGTGGGATTATATTATATTATTCACCAACACAAATTAAGTCTATCCAGCATAATGGTTTTGCTGTTTGGGTCACTTTATGATGTCAAATCATGAATATATATTGCCATACAAAATTCAGAATTAGGCCATCTGTCTAGATGTTTCTTGCCAAGTTGTCAACTGAGATTACAGATTTTGTATTTTTATCTAATATTGTTGTTGCAAAAGAAAATATAATAAGAGAGCGAGAACTGGTAAGAAGATACTCCTCCTTTTTGCGAATCACAGTTTGACATATATGTAAAAATAATTTATAAAAAAATATAAAATAAATAAATAAATAAAAATCTGCACACGTATCACGTTGCTATTGACAAGAAGCATTTATAAAAAAAACACAAAAAAAAAAAAAATAAATAAAATCTGCACACGTATCACGTTGCTATTAACAAGAATGTAAGAGCTCCTATTTATATAATAAGGAATGATACCGTAATCATTAAGAGAAGAAAGATAAGTTAATTATTTTGAAAAGAATCTATCACTGTTAGGCTGTAGATTTGTTCCTCCACTTTGTGTAAGTGGGATAAATTTTGAAATTCATTGCCTTTGAAAATTTGATAATTGGATTGGTGACAGGTAATTTTCTGATTTTACTATAGCCCATATAGATCAAGTTGGGTTTGGGAAATAAAACCACTAATTTTCTTATTCTTTGTGAACGGTTTTGGAAAACAAATACAAAAGCAACATGTGCCCCTCGTCCACTTTCAACGTCCTAATCCCATCCATAAATATCTCCATACTCAATTTGGAAGATATTAACCACTTCAACCTAACCAGTCCTTGCAGGGCACACAACAAACGAAGAAAAGGACTCAAGAAGAGCAACTAGGGTTGGTTCTAGTAGTTAAAGGATTTTGTCCAACTCCCATGAGATTTTGATTGCTTGCACAATGGGCCACTTGATTGTGAAACTAGCCCAAAGATCTGATGATCCATTGCAGAGCAAATTCAGAAATGGATCTTTGGGGCGGATCTAGCTCTTTTTTTGCTACGCGGCCACCCGGCCAAAAATTCTCCACACAAAAAAGGCACATATGTTAGCCCAGCCAAAAAAAAAATCTATCTCTAGTTGCCCAGCTAGCCAGCAACATATCTTCTCATTTTTACTCTTTTGTCTCTCATTTTCTCTTTATCATTAATGCATAGCAAATTCAGAAATGGATCTTTGGGCCATAACCAAGTAATGTCAAGTAATCAAACCCACAACAAGGGTTCACTCCTCCGTCCAAAATCCTGTGTTGGGTTCTTCTCCTTTTTAATATCACTTAGTATATAAAATCAAAAAAACTCATAGCCAAAACAAGCCAAATTTTTTTTTTTTGGTAACAGAAACAAGCCAATTTCAAAAGGGTAGTCCCGATGACCGGTATTTCTTCGGTGCAGGCTCGGAGGGGTAGTGTGTGCGCTTAAAGTGGTTCGAGTGTAGTGTATCAGATTTAAGTGTTTGTGCTTGGAATGGTTAAGTGCTAGTCCGAACTCAAACTACCACTCCGATAGAGCAATGTACTAATTCAACGATGTTTGCACGAAGTACAAATTCACACCAAAGAAAACCAGAAAATTACACTCCAACTTTAGCCTTTGCACTCTAAATTGGATGTTGGATGTCTTTTGCATTCACAGAAGGGTGTGCAGGAAACTGAAAATTGGATCATCATATATATATATGATGATGATGATGATGATCCAGCTGCATTTCTACAACCTAGATAAGAAATCACATGTTTTTGCGGATATAGAATTTGAATGGCCATATTTCTTCAAATTTATGTGTTATTTGTCACATCCATTAAATTTACTTATCTGTTATGCATGTGTTCATGCTGTCAGATCATCGTGTTCCTCCCATGGCCATA
The DNA here is from genome assembly GCF_002207925.1 of Prunus avium. The sequence continues at coordinate 1,132 of NW_018922372.1, read as the reverse complement.
TAGAAACGGGTAGAGCTATCATGCACGGGTGGGACTCCACACGCATTCTAGTAACTACGAAAACAGTAAACCCTTGGCAATGTTTTTTCTCTTTCGCAAAAGATGATAAGCAAAACCTTCACAATGATTGATATATAATAGTTGTATTTGAGGCTTTATGAAATGCTATGGTTTTTTTTTTTCACTACCAGTATTGACTTTGGTGTATTTGAGGTTTGATGTAATTGTTCAGTCCATTTACGTGTATTGAATTTTGTGTATTCGAGGTTTGTTGTAATGATTTGTGATTGTGTTAATTATGTGCGTGCTAGTAGGCGACTCTCAACCGTTGATGCATGCTCTACATGCATACTAACGAACACACATTATGTTATAAATTTTGAGCCATTTTTTACTACAACAATATGTGTGTGTGCTAGAAATGAATACAATTAATGAAATTTGGCAAACTCAGTTACGTAATGTTTGAACAACATTAACTGAACGTGTAAGCTATTATATATTGTCCCACCAACACTGCCAGAACCAGCTAACCTAATGTTCAAAATAGCTCAACATTATCACTGTATTTATGGAACCTCTTGAATATATAGGTTTGGTCAATTCTAGTACAACATCCATTGAGGCTGACTTGCTATCCCAGTACAAATAAATACTCTATAACATCGTGTAAAATGACAAAGAATACATAGCTTCTTCTCACTAGTGGAGAGATGGGTTTCATGTCTTGAGTGGGTGAGTAGAGTAGGTTGATTCAGTTTCTTTTCTTAACTCTCTTTTACTCTTTTTATGTGTCAAAATTTTCTTTTGTGGTCTAAGGAGAGCTGAAACCCAATTTGGGTGTAGAGACTTTATATGTACCATTGATTGAGAGGTAATGTTATTGTTGAAAAGTCTAGTACATTCTGTAGGGAAGCGCAGTGTAAGTTATTGTCTTTCTTCATAGATGACACATTACGTAAGGAGAAAGACAAATGAAAAAGATATACATCCCAGTTGTTTCCAAAATTAGGTGGGTGAAACGAGTGAAAATATCTAGTAAACACACAACAGGGGAAAAGAAGAAGACGAAAAATCAGGGCATTGCTTCCCAAGAGGAAGCATGGGAAGGCATTAATGGGAAGGGATGGGA
>NW_018922369.1:28097-46091 GCF_002207925.1 Prunus avium | reverse complement strand
TCTCTCTCTCTCTCTCTCTCTCTCTCTCTCTCTCTCTTATGGTGAAGATTTGAATATGAAGGTTTTGAGAGGAAGCAGATTTGGAACAAGAAGCACGCACCTTTTGTCATCACACTCTCGACTCTCTCACTACTAAATCCCAAAACAAAAATCCCAAAACGTTGTGAGAACTGAGAACTATTTTAATTTTTTAATTTTTGGTATAAAGAACTATAAATTTCGTTTCCTCCTTAGTGATCTCGAGGCGCGATTGTTCTCAGGCTTTGTCTCGTTGATGATTGACCGATCAAAGTAACAAGTTTAAAGACATTAAAAAAAAATCCAAAAGGAACAGAGAGAGCTATGGCAGTGGTTGATGATGCATTCGAAGTGGGAGAAGAGGTCGGGTTGAGTTCAGACTATCTTGATATGGTGCAGAAATTCAAAGAGAGAGAAAGGGAGGCTTGGGGCAGTGACGAGCAGAGGGGGCTGCTGCTGAGGTGTTGTAAGATCCCACATCGACCAACGAAGATGGGGTTGATGTGCCTTATATGTACATGCCCGTATCCATCTAGCACGAGGCCTTTGGGGAGCTCACTGGCTTTGGAGTCGTGGGAACTCCGAAGTTAAGCGAGTTGGGAGCCAGAGCAATCCCAGGATGGGTGACCCACTGGGAAGTTGGTCGTGAGCTCCCAGAAACAAAACCGTGAGGGCCAGAGAGGGGGGGGCCCAAAGCGGACAATATCGTGCTACGGCGGAGCCGGTCCTGGGATGTGACAGGTGTGCTGTTTGCTGAGGGTTGCAGAGAAGATGAACAGGGTGGGCACAGGGAAAAGGGAAACAGGAAAGTTGAACTCGTATCTTTACATTTGTTATTCTTAACCTACATAATAATATATAACCTTTTTTATTACTTGCATATTATTCATTTTTTAAGTTACAATGTTTGTTAGCTCGCACTATACTTAACTTAAATCACTCAAACTCATCATACAATGCATTTTTTTTCAAAAATAATTGTGTTAGAACAATAGATAATTGACTAATTGAACATATTCTAAAGTTTCATCACAAATTTCTATGTTTTTCTACCACTTTCCATCATTTTTATGCAATTTTATATCGATGTCAACTTTTTGTCGATATTTCCATCGATATTTTTGTGTTTTTGGACAATCGATATTTCTGAAACCCTCGATATTTAAATCCTTGCTTGGAACCACAACATTGCTTATTTGGAATTTTTAATTGCAAACATAGGACCTTGTCTTCCTCGATGTTGTACAGACTCCATGTACCACTTTTTCTAGTATGAATCAAGAGCATTGGGGTTGTCGTCTTGGCACATCTGACTTTTATTATGCTTTGCTATAGAATGCCATGATACACAAACAATGATGAATCACAAATAGTTTGATAGTAACATTAATTTCTCTAAAACCGAATCTAAAAGATTCTAAGATAAATTTGTCAATATGAGAAGACAAAAGAGAAGACATATATGTTCAATTAGAGCATAGTATTATGATGAACTAGATATCCTTATTCTTGACCAAATGTTTATGAGATACCAATTTAAATAATCCTTGTATAAATAATAATAACAAATTAATGGGACAATAAAAAATAAAATAAAAAAGCATGTTCATGCATCCTATGTAATTAAGAAATAAATACACGTTTTAATTTGAAGTCTTTTTTGAGACCACCCGGCAACTGGCCAAAAAACAAACTACAAAGTTTTTTGTGTACTTTTCTTTTAAATAAATTAATGAATTATGATATTAGATAATCTGATAAATATTATAATCAAATTTAAAATAAATTTTTATTTATGTCTATAGCAGTCCAACCTATAGTTGTACCAAACAATGGACCCAGTGTAGTCTGGGCTAACCTAGATGTACTTACAAAAATGAATTGGAATTTTGAAAATAGATGGCATCTACTAAGCTAGTGTAAGATCCCACATCGACCAACGGAGAGGGGGTGATGTGCCTTATATGTACATGCCCGCCTCCATCTAGCATGAGGCCTTTTGGGAGCTCATTGGCTTCGGAGTCATGGGAACTTCGAAGTTAAGCGAGTTGGGGCCAGAGCAATCCCAGGATGGGTGACCCACTGGGAAGTTGCTCGTGAGCTCCCAAAAACAATACCGTGAGGGCAGAGAGGGGGGCCCAAAGCGGACAATATAGTGCTACGGCTGAGCCGATCCCGGAATGTGATAGCTAGGGGAGGTTAAATTGGGTGTTTCTTGTTTTTCTTTTGGTCGAGAAAGTTTCATTAGAAACAGAGCATTACACCCGGTCAAAAGATAAAGACATTTAAACAAGGCCTAACAACATTACAAGCAAGCGGAATTCTATAGTGAGGGTGCCATATATGGATCCCTCATGTGTACACAAGATCATTTCAATGAACTTAAGTGAAGTTATTATTCAGATGAATTATGTGGCTAATATGAATGTCAACATCTATGGTTAATATAGGGCACCCTCACCATAAAACGACTCTTACAAGCAAAACAAATAGAAAAAAAGCCCACTAAGAGCAGCCCAAGACCATTGCAAACCCTAAAGCAGATAAAGAGCTTTCAACTTCTTGTCTAGTTAACTCAAGCTTTTCCTTTCTAGTTTGGTTTTAGATTACACACTCTTTTTAGACTTCCAGAGCATGTTTACTAATCAAGAATCAGAGTGAGACATTCCAATTAAACTGTTTACTAATTGTTGGAATCGAAATAAAAATAAAATTGATTCCCATCAAAATTGTAACTATTGTCAAGAATCGAAATGAAAATAAAATGAATACCCATTAAAACCGTTTACTATTGTCAAAAATTGGAATCAAAACCAATTTGATTACCAAAATCTATACCATTGCACAAAACAAATTCTATTTTGGTGCAACTACTTACACAATTTTTTCAAGTCAGAAATTAAACCGATGGGATTAATTTGTTTGGCTGGTTTGAACAGTACTTAGGCCCTATAGTGTGATAAATAAAACACGAAATTCTCTGGCGCCAAAATTCAAACACTTTCGCATCACACACTCGCAAAATGTAGTTGGAGGACTCTCTCTTCCTTCCACGGCGACCTCATCGCACGACAAGTCGTTGATCTCATTTCCGCACTCTGCGCTTCCGCTGATGCTTCGCTCTGAGCTGACTTCGTCGCTAGGGTTTCCGATTGCCTCTCGTCTGATCCGTTGGCCTTGAATCGCCGTCAGATTATATGGTATTTCCATCCTCCGCATTTATCAATTCTCTACTTGTTTATTTGTGCATTTCGGAATCGATTTTGAGATTTAGATTAAAATTTGCAGTAATGATTTGTTTTTTCTGTTTGCTTCTTGAGAAAATGTAGGAAAGTGTTATGATTTTTTATGTTTTTAGGTAATCAAACAGTGCATGATTGGTTAAGGTTGGACGAATTTGGTGAAATCGAACTTGATTCATTTTCTTATATTGAACCTGTGTTCGTTTTTATTTTTATTTTTATTTTTTTTGGTGAATTATAAACCAATTTTGAGATTTTGGATTTTTTTTTTTTTTGGGTGAATTATAAACCAATTTTGAGATTTTGGATAAATACTTTTGGTAATGCTTTATTTCCTATTTGAAGGAAAACTGTGAAATTCATTTTGTATTTTTCAGTAATCAAACAATGTATGATTTCAGTATAATCGCACTTGATTTTACTGTTTCTCATGGCTCGTTAATTAATTGTGGTACAACTACAGTATAATTGAAGGATTGTTAATTAAAACCTGAAATTGCCTTATAATACAAAGGAGGATGAGTTAGTGTTCCATTGAGATCCTCAAATAGTTTGTCCTGTTTCTTTAGATTTAGATTTCTCTACCTTATGCAAGTTCCCAGTGAACACCAATCAGATTTTAGTGTATTTTAAGCACTGACAAGAATTTGAAACTCCAATTTTGGTATACCTGAAATTCTCTTATCCTTGTATTTTGGTTACATTTTTTGCCCTTGCATATCAAATCTTCTCGTCATCATGGAATGATTAAAAAGGGAAAAGGAGAGAAGGGCAATTGTGAATCAGCATGACCATGTTTATCTGCAAATTTTATGGCTAGGATTTAGAGTATACAGTGAAGTCTCAATAGATTAATATGCATACATGATCTTAAAACATATATATCCCTGATAATAATTTTATCACTGATATGTACCGTGATGAGGCTGGTGTATCAATATGGTCTTTATAGGGATATCACCAAGGTTAGCCACCAAATTCCCTACATTCTAGAAGCTGAGTCCTGTTTGATATTTTAAGTGAAAATGAATGGGATTTGCCTTCTGCAAGAATTCATCCAATAGCATTGAAATGGTTGTTTCAACAAGAGAAAATCAAGAGGCCATTGTCTTATCATGTGCAAAAATTTTGTGGAAGGAATATAGCAAATGGCTCTGACATCATCGTCCATGGAAAGAAGAGTGTCATATGGTAAATGTTAATTCAATTGCAGAGTTAATAGCAGGAGCAATACTTCTTTGTTCTTATTGATAGGAATTCTGGAGAAAAGAAGGCCAACAAGCATGACATAATTTCTGAAGTGAATCTCATGGGAACTATTGTTGACATATTTCCAACTGTTTCATACCAGTGATGCTTGCGTGGTACTGGGAATGCTTTCCACAATCTTTATTGTATATCAACATATACACAATCCCCACAGATATCACAGCCATCTTAGTTTTAATTTTTAAACTTTATGCTCAGTGCACCACGGAACTCTTTCTCATGATGACTCTTGGCTTGCAGCGACTATGACGGTGAGTGACTTAATTTTGCTGATTCCAGCTTTGCTTGCTGCCACAGGAATTTAATCGGAAGGGTTGTCTTCTTTTGTAGTTAATAATTTTCACTACGAGCTGCAGACGGGTGGTATCATGAATGTCTCTTAGTAATTGGCATTTTTTTTCCTTAATTTTTAACCATTCTGTGAATCAAGTGCTCATAGTAGCTTTAACACCATTATTTTCAGGTTTTATAAGGTGTGGAGAAGTCTTAATATTGGTGCCTCTTATAAATTACTGCTCGTTAAGAAGGTTAGTTCATCCTATTAAATTCAACCAACCATATACAATTGCATTTTTCTTCTGAATCTACTGCCACATAGGATGCAGCCAATTTCCTTTATTTGAATCTACTGCTCTGAGTCCATGACCTATGTAGACTAATGCATTTTGGATCTCCTTTGGTTGCTTCATCATACCTGTTGGAGTCGTTTACCAGAATATCTGATCATAGGAATTGATATGCACCGTGGAGTACCTAATGTCTGTAGTGGCTGTCCTAGAAGGCCTAATTCTCTACAGTGCCTCGTAGTGACTCTGAATTGTGGCCTCTGCCTATCAATGATCTTGGGATGGGAATTTCCAATGCAAGGGACAAATTTGAGTTCAAAGAATTATTGGAATTGGATGATTGTGGAAAACCTTGCAAGTGAAAACCTTGTAAGTGTCTCTAGCAGTCCTATGCTTAGCATCAAAATCTTTCAATAATCTTCACAAGCCTACAAATCATGTAACTGTCACATTGCTAAAATATTTGATGATTCTTGTACCAAATTATTTGAGCACACAAATTCTACTTTTATTTTGAGCTCTATTGAATTCTTAAAGACGGAACAAATTGCTAGAGTAAATCAGTTGCTCCATGTGACCATTTCTATGTCTTGCATTTCGTGTTCCCTTGGTTTTTGTTCTTGTCTAGTGGGCACGTTAAGGGATTAAATTGAAGCTTTCCTTGCTTTTCTTTTTTTGTTAAACTCCAAACGTAACAATGAGTCAGTGTACTTTTGACCCTTTGGTTTTAGAATGAAAACTGGCTGAAGGTTTCCTTAAATTTCCACCCTTTGTCATTCCAGTCATGCTTGAGGATTTAGAAGTCGAATAGCAAGGAAGTGCGATTAACAGAGAGATAATGCAGCTATTTTATACATTGCAGGTGTGCATAAAACAAAAGTACACTGCCAACAGTCAAGATGAAAGTGCAGAAGAGCATAAAAGGAGGTGGTGGTCACTATCTTGTACAATTCGGGAGAAGTTTGTGAGTATTTCATTCATGATGTCATCTGAGTCATCTCTATATAATAGACAGGGATTTTGGAGGATTAGATTTTCGGGATAAGAGATTGTTAGAAGAAATAGAGCTTTTCTTTAATACTTTTACAGTAACAGATGGCAGCTATGAAAATCATATTAGTGGTTCAAAGAGTGAAAGCACCTGCAAGCCTTTGTGATCATTGATTGCGTGAAAAGCTGAAAAAATGCATTGGAAGGGGCTGACTTTTTTTATAATCTTTGATTCTTGTCAAGAAAGTTTGCGACTTTAATGGTTATCGTGTTAGACATTGTAACCTTGGTTCCCATCTAACCTAGATTGTTAGAGCTTGGAAGTTAAGAGACAAAATCAGACAGACAGTTTATAATTTGAGCTTGGAAGTGTTTGTACCCAATTTTGGTCAATGGACCAAAAGTGGTTCCCTCCCTAAAAAGAGCGTGGCAAGGGCCCAAGCCCAATAGTTGTCTGTAAGTTGTATTTTTCAGGAGGACTTTCTTGTTTAAAATAAACACCAAGACAGGACCAAAACCGAAGCCCAAGAACAGAGGGCCCAGAAAGATTGGACTGTTGGAAGGTGAAAAATCGGAAACTGTTCCAAACCCACGCGAAGTTGGAGAAGGACCATCAACATTTAATGACGATTTGACTTTTCTCTCTTCCAATAAGAAAGCCAGCCGCCTAAGGAAGCCACCAAGCCAGGTGAGGAGCCAACTTGCATATCAAATCGTCAAGTACAAAACGCTTCAAACCAGGGAGCTGTTTCGAAGGATCGGCGGTTCTCGTCAGAAAGTCCAATCACCCCCACTATGGACTGGTTCAGGACGTCAAGTCAGCAAGCTGACTTTGGACAACAGCCAAACATCCTCGCTCAGTCATCATCACTTAAGACCTCCCCTGCTCCTATAAATAGAGAGCTTCTAGCACAAAAGAAGGCGACTCTCTCTCCAAAACCCAGACGCAACGTCTTGTAAAACACTAAGGGCCCGTCTGGTAATGTTTTCAGAGAGCATTTTCAGAGAATGTTTTCATAGAATGAAAACGAGAAAATGAAAACACATTTTCAGAGAACAAAAACGCGTCTGGTAGCTTAGTTGAAAACTGTTTTCAGAGAACAAAAACAGTGAAAACGCGTCTGGCAGTAATATGTGAAAATGACAAAAACAGTGAATATGCGTTCGGTAGGAGGATTTTATTTTATTTTTTAAACTAACATTTTCATACATTTATGTATGTAATTAGTCTAGCTCCTTTTTTATTATGCACACCAAACATGTTTTTCTCATTTAACCTATGTTACTAAAATCAAAGAGTTTGGATTAAATTAGATTTAAGAAAAAGTGATATATCTATGCATTTGGCTTAGTTTAAATTAGTGGATTGAAACATTCATTGGCTTCCATAACATCATTATCCAAGTTAATATCTTAAGTACCTATGACTAAATGCGTCTAGTCACACAAGTTTCTAGACCAAATGTTACAAAAACTTGTTCATTGCAACAACAAAAAAAACTACATAAAATTACAATAACATAATCAAGAGCCTTGGGTGAAATCACGCCACAAATCTTGCGCAATCTTATCTCTAATGTTGGTCATTTGTGCAATATTTCCCGGAGACATATCTAAATTTGGTGTAGCCATATCTTCACCCTCAACAATCATGTCTTCTACTTGAAACTCTTCGAACAACCTGTCACGACGTGCTTCTCTTCGGATAAAATTATGTAACACACAACATGCAATAGGGATACGTCGTTGCCTACGTGGAGGATAATTGGGCATCAATTTCAAAATTGGGAAACGAGCTTTCAACACACCAAAACACCGCTCAATTATATTACATAATGAAGAATGCCTATAATTGAATAATTCTATAGGACCTCTTGGTGCTCGGCGCGGTCCCCTATAATCACGCAAATGATATCTCTCACCTCGGTAAGGTGCCAAGAATCCAGGCATATTTGTATATCCAGCATCCACAACATAGTAATATCCTATTAATTAATTCGTTATTTGCATGTGATAATAATGTTAGTAATAATTTCAATTTAATTTTCTATATTTATTCATACCTTCCTCTGGAAAAGGAAATTCATTCTCTGGCCTCAACACTGCATCTGTGAACACTCTAGAATCATTTGCAGTCCCTTCCCATCCGGTGTAAACAAATGTGAACATCATATCGAAAGAGCATGCACACATAACATTTTGAGTAACAAGAACCTTTCTACCACGGTATGAGGTTTGTTTTTGTGCTGGTGCCCAAGCAGCAACATGTGTCCCGCCAATTGCACCAATACACTTCTACAATATAGTGAAAAGTAACTAAGCTAAATAATAAAAATAACATATAAAGGTATATATATAGTATCATGATCAATTGCAACATGTACAAAAAAAAAAAATTCCTCACCTCAAAATAAGGATAATACTTTGGGCTATTCAAGATTTCAGGCGGTGTTTCCCCTCTACTACTTGGGCGTATAATACGTGGTGATTATCCACATAAAGCTGTCAACACACGCTTAAATTGTCTGTGAATTGTGTCTTTAGATCGTTGAAAACGCTCAGCCGCAACTCGCATACGAATACTATGAGAAACTATAAATAAGAAAATACCAACTGCTTCTTGAATACCCACATGTCTATCATGGTGTAAAAGATCTAAAGTCTCAAGGGTTTGACATAACCTTAAAAATACATGTTTGTCCATGCGAAATGAGTCATAAATTCTATCCGGATTTCCATTCAATAGCTCTTGAACATATTCATGCCCCGATAAAACTGAATTATGGCAAGGAGTCCTATCAACATATGATTGCCAATATTCATAAATATTCATACATATTAGCATATGATGTGCCATTTCTTCAAGTTCTTCCATATCTGAATCACTATCTGAGTTATTGCCTCCATTACTAGTAGACATGTTTAATACCTTCAAATATTCAAATAAAGTAATTGTCACTAACATTGAAACAATAATAACATATCCACAACCATACTATTCAAATATAAAAGAACACCAAGACTATCCATTAATATAATAACATATCAAAGATATCCATAAACTTAAATAACACATAATCCATAACATATAAAAGAAATTCATAAACTAAAATAACATATAAAATAAATTCATAATCTCAACTAAAGAGAAACCACAATCATACTAGTATTCCTAAAGACTAGCTAACCAAGCTCTCCTCCTCGCATCCGACATTGTAATAAATATTTTTCTCCATTCAACAAGCACAATTTTTTCTAGCATCTTGTTGAATGTATCATTTTCAATGTCCCCCATTTCTTCAACAAGTCCGATGCATTCTTCAATAGAATACATCTCCTTGGAGGTGCTAGATGCCTCAACACTCTTTTCCTTTTGAAGTGATTGTAATCTTTGACTCATAACTTCACTGCAAACCTCCAAATAGGATTCCATTTTATCCCATTTCTTTGGACGACGCTCGGGTGGGGTAGCAGTTACACACTTTCTTTTTCCTTTACCATGATCAATTTCCAAGTTAACACCATCATCATCCAAGTCAACATCAATGTGAACACTAGTGTTAAGGAAATTGTTCTCTAACTCACGCTCCTCATCTGAGTTAGGAGGAAGTTGATTAGAGGCATAACGCAACTGACCGGTTGCAGTAGTGGTGTTGAATATCTCCCCTAAAAGTTGATAGTGCACTAAACCTTGAGTGCGATATTGCTTCGCTCTTGGTTTACTCTACAAACCATGACAAATATTATACTCAAACATCAGAAGCAATTCACTTAAGTATGTGAAGTGAAGTGAAAAAAAAAACTTGAACAAAGGCTTGGTATACCTTAATATAACTAGCCCAAACATCCTCTGAGGCAGTGACTGTGTTAGCAATAGGATCCCACCCAAATCCAGTATGCTCAATTAGATCCGAGAACTCACGATGTGCAATTCGCAACCTATTAAACTTAGACTTAAGTTGCTTAACAGTGCATTTTTTTCCACATTTTGCTAACAACTCCTCGCTTATTTCAGACCAAACTTTCGTTTTAAAGGTTGATGCTTGCAAGTCACCCTTCTTCACATGATCATGCAATATATGTATAAAAAACTCCTCATGTTTGGAAGGCCATTGTACTTTTTCCTCACCATCAACATTCTTAGGGGCCATATCCTTGTAAAGAAAAAACAATTAAGACAATCCAATAATTATTGCATTTCAGAACATTGCACGTATCATCACCACATATATGAATCACATATTTACAAATAAGAAAACATATCCTTTAAATAAATAAAAAAAGACAAACTCAATATGAATACATATCTTTCCCTTGTTCTAGTGGTACATTTTTCGCATTAAAAAATATGTGGACATATTTGCTTCAATTATGCTCTGTTTCTCTCTCACATACACAGACACAAAACACAAAAGTGCACACAAAGGTTCCTTTTTTATCACTGTTCTGATTTCAATTATAAGTATGGGCAAGCTGAGTTTATAAACAGAGAACTGGAGCAGGTGACAACAGATCAAATCAATTATTCAGACCCTAAATGCCAACCAGCTACAAGTTTTTAGTGGTGTTTCTACTTATTAAAAAGCTTTTCCAACATATATAGATGAGTATAACGATGCTTTCATTTTTTTTAGGGAGGAGAACTTGATACAAATGATGGGTTGGCTTCATTAGATGTGGTTGTACAAATCTTAAACAATCTACAGCAGACAATGACAAACTACCAAGATTCATGCATTCTAGTCCACGCCAAACAACATGACAAGTTTATAACTATAAATGAGCAATCTTCCAAAAGTAAACTGAATAACAGACCACCATTTACAAAACTCAACTCGAAATTATGAAAACCATTATCAAAGATCCCAAAATTAAGCACAAAAAAGAACCCATTTGAGAAAATTACAAAGCTGAATTGCCCAAATGAATAATAAAGCACCAAAGAGAAGAAAACAGAGGAATTACCTCAGTCAATGTGAGTTCTGTGTCGTTGTTCTTCTGCTTCTGCTATTGCTTCAGCTTCTTCCAAAAGCAAACTGAATAACAGACCACCATATACAAAACCCAACTCAAAACTATGAAAATCATTATCAAAGATCCCAAAATTAAGCACACTAAATAACAGAACACCATATAAAAATATGAAAATTATTATCAAAGATCCCAAAACTAAACCCTAAACTATGAAATTTATTATCAAAGACCAGAAAATTAAGCACAACAAAGAACCCAATTCAGAAAATTTAGCACAACAAAAAACCCTAGATCTAAAGGCACAAAATACCCACAGCTAGAGAAAGAGGAAAAAGTGAGAAAATTACCAAGATCTTCCAAGAGCAGCAATCTTCCTGTGGTCTGTGTCGATGGAGTAATTGGAGAGAACAAAAAGCCTTAGTGGTGAAGAGAGGAAGAGAGACAGTCGCCAAAGAGAGGAGTGAGCCAAGCCAAAGAGGAGTGGTCAAGAAAGGGGGAGAGAAGAGAAGGGTGAGCAAGGAGGAGAGAAGAATTTTGGTTTTTGGTCTGATAGGGAGAGAAGATCGAGCGAGAGATTGAGCAGAAGCTGTGTGTTTTGAGCGTTGTTTTCTGGGAGAACAAAAACAACTTTTTTTTGTTTTGTAGAAGTAAACGTGAAGATGGTTGAAAACATTTTCAATGTTTTCTGTTTTTGCCTACCGAACATGTTTTTGCTTTGTTTTTATTCTTTGAAAATGAAAATGGGCTTCTAAAACATAAACGAACGGGCCCTAAAGCACTCAAAGATATTTCTAGTCAAACTCGCCCGGATCTTAGATAGCCAGACGACTTCTGTGTCCATCTTTTTATTTCTCTGCCATCTTCATGATATGACTAACTTCTGAAAATGTTCAATTTGAATTTGTATAATCAAGCCGGCTATAACCTTAGATCGCCGTGATAATGTATTTCATAGTTCGGAACCAATAAATATGGATCTTTATTGTTTCTGCCGTTGATTTAAGAGCTGAATAAACAAGAAGGATGGAATCCGTTCCTATAACACTCTGTTATGCTTATGTCTGCATTTCTCTTCATACCTGCGATAGTTAAGCATTTTCCCGCTTCTGTTTTATTTGAGCTATAGTATCATAAAAGGTTTTTAGCTTGAATCAGGCCATATAGGCCTAAGGGATATAAGCCAGTTGGGCCCGAAAGTCATAGTGCTGGGCCCGATATTGTGGTCAGTTTACATAAATATATATATATATATATATTTAAATTCAGATTTAGGTTTATAAACCCGCGCGAGGTGTTTATTAACCAAGAACTCTGTCTTTTTCCCTTGCTTGGATAGGTGTTGCTCGCACCAACCAGGACTGATATATACACGAAAGAAAGAATGACAAAATCCTCTTAACTGAGGCATAGAAAAGAACCAATCCAGGCCAGTACCCCACTTGGAGCACAATGGTTTGAACAGGGGTCCAGAGAGAAGGCGCAAACTTCACAAAATACACATCACACTTTCTCACACCAAGTCTATTGGACTGGTCTCATATCCAACAGTGGCATGCCTATAAAGCAGAACTCATGAATCGGGGGGATTCCGGAAGTTAAGCCCATGGCAGGGCTAGATTGGATTTTGTCAACCTGATTCAACTTTCAATTTTGTTGAAAACTGAAGTAACATCTGCGTGAGCCAAAAAGATACAATCGGGGCATTGGTGTCGGTCCTGCAGCTCCTGTATTCTTCCGAGCACGCCTATCACGACATTCGGCGAAAAGAATACCTGAGAAGAAAAAGGAACCAACATATTTTTGGCACGCCCAGTGGGACTTTCATTCATGTATGGTGAGGAAGACCAGAAGGAAAGTCTCGGACTCCACACAAGCCACTGAGGAGAGAAACAAAGGGATTGTGGAGTCAGAGTCAATGGAATCTTCTACGGAATACCCCTTCGAACGGTTGGAGAAAGCTATGAGATAAGGTTTTCAGGTGATGACCAACTCTATGAATCACATGTCCCAGAGCATCGTCCAGACCGTTGAGAAGGGACATGTGAACACGACTCTACAAGGAAATGAAACTAGAGCTCACCTGAGTCAAATCTTCGAGCGGATCGTACGATTGGCACAGGAAGAGGACGCGTCCCGAAAAGAAAAAGGTCTCCTCGAAGACGAGAAAACATCTTCAGGGGTTCCAAAGTATTCCCCGGGCCAGACAAGTGGCCATGCTAACTCAACGTCTCCCAAGATGGTGGTGGGAAGCTCCTACGGAACACCTTTCCAGGCTGCTCACACAGGCACGACAGACAAGACACTCGCTGGTCCAGTCATTGCGCAAGTAAGCAGCTCATATAAGGAACCAGGAGGCCAGCGGTTCACACCTTCAGGAACACCTTCCAAATATCAAGCTCCAAGAACCAGCGAAGCCGCTTTACCATCGGAACCTGTCCGAAAGAATATGTACGCCGAAAGATGGAGAGAACCTACGGGATTTAACGTCCACATCGCCCACAATAACGGTAATACCGGGGGTAATGGATGGGGCAGGCGAGATAATACAAGAACGACCGAGCAACCTCAGGATTCTGACGATGAAGACGAGGTGGTTCAGAACCCATAGGCCGCTATCGAGCCTCCCCCGGCATTCCATCCAGACGAAGCCATACGAAATGAAATGGAGGGATTGAGGCAGCTTTTTTACAACGGTCAGGCTGGAATCAGGAGGGCGGCTCGGCCCACTTACCAAAAACCCTACCCCGCATATATCGATGATTTACCATTCCCAAGGGGATTCAAAGTACCAAATTTCAGTCTATTCAACGGAGAAGATTTGTACGCATCAGCATTGGAACACATCGGGCGCTTTTCGGCCCAATGCGTAGCCATCGAAACCCAACCTCTTTTGAAACTGAGGTTGTTCGGAAGCTCCCTCTCGGGCCAAGCCTTCACCTGGTATTCAAATTTAAGCCCGAATTCTATCCCAGGACGGGCGGAGATGGAAGGGGCCTTTATGGAGCAATATTATAGGCCCAAACCTGAGGTCACTATCAATGACTTGACTGATATGAAGTAGGGAGAGCATGAGACGGTACATGATTTCATCGCATGTTTTAAGAAACTCAAGATGAAATGTAAAATCCCCATGGATGAGAAACATTTCATCAAAATGGCCCAGAATGCTCTCAGGCTACCCCTTCAGAAGAAATTCGATGATCAGGAGTTTATGGATTTGCAAGACGTGGCTCAACGAGCCTGGAAGTACGAATTATTGCTCCAAGAAGAAGCACAGAGAAGGAACAGTTCCAAACCTGTCTACTTCAAGAACCCGGTCCATCATCTGGAAGTCATCAATGAATTTGCTGAAGCCAGTGAGGAGAGCGTCGGTCCAGAAGTATCACTTGCAGAGATCATTCAGATAAAGAATCCGATCACTTGCAAAGCAGTGATGAGACCAGGAAAGGAACAACGGAGTAACCCTCCCCCGACCGGAGGATTCATACCCTATAAGCAAAAACACAAATCATATTCCTTCGATCTCTCTAAGGTGGAAAACATCTTTGATGAGCTGCTCAAAGGAAAGGTGATCAGACTCGACGAGAAACACGTATTCCCAAAACAAGAAGAAGTGAAAGGCAAATTATTTTGTAAGTGGCATAATTCCTTCTCTCATGCTATCAACAATTGTGTTCAGTTTAGGGATGCTATCCAAGATCTCATCAACGAAGGCAAGATCCTCCTAGATAAACTGACCACTATGAGAGTTGATAACGAGCCGTTTCCTACTCACATGATCGGAGTCAACTGGCCCGAAAGGCACAATAAGAGGAGGATCGTAGTACATGTTGAGAAAGCAGGGAAGGCTACCTCATCATTGATAAAAAGACCAAAAGCGACCATTATGGCCGGAATTGTAATGTGCAGCCGGTGCAAATGCGAGTGCGAACTCGAGATACCTGCCGCAATAGGAAACATAGACGAGCGACTAATTCAAAATATAGTCGTGGCTGACCAGAATTTCCACAAGTCCGAAGCCCGAAACTATGGCCCTTTTAGCCCACATAGGGGCCCGAAAGGTAATTATGAAAAGTTTCGGTCGAAGATGAAGCCGTTTCATGCGACCAGAATTATGGAAAGATGATGGCAGGGAAGCCCAAGAGCGGACCATCGAGGTCCGGTTTAAAGGTTATAATGCCACAAAAGGTGATTCAGGCCAGATTATCCATGGATGAAGAAGAAGATGACAACATGTCCGAAGGAGAAGACGACGATTGGCTGAACTACGAACTCAACCATGAAGAATTTAAAGCCGCTTTGGGATTGAAGATTGGAGGCAAGGAAGAAGAGGAACATCCCGATCACATCCCAGCTTTGACATTCTGAACTTTGGAAGAAGTCCCCAAGAACACTGTCACGACAGAAAGGGCTGCAAAGCCAATGGCTTCAAAAACTGTCCCAGAGAAAGAATGTCAAGGAAGTCAACTTATGGAAGTTGAGTCAACACCTACCACTCATAAAGCTATGCCTATAAATATGGTGTACATCCTCCTAACTCTTTATAGGTCGAAAGAGGATCAGCCAGGGTACATGGAGGGCGATAGTCTGATCGGGGATCACCCGACCGCGTTGATCCACATAATTGACGATCATGACGAAAGGCCCGACATTCTGAAGTTAAACGAGTCAAGCACGGCTGGAGAGATAGAGAACTCGAAAAGGGGGATTCCTCAGGTATTCTTCACTAGACCAACCCGAGCAATGACCAAGCATTTGAGACCCCTATTCATTTTCGCTAAAATCAACGGCGTACCTTTTAAGAAGGTGATGATTGATGGAGGAGCTGCTGTCAATATCCTACCATTAAAGAGGTTAGAAAAGCTGGGGAAGAACAAGGCGGATCTCATTCCCACAGATTTAACTGTCTCTAATTTTGCAAGAACCATTACCGCCACTCATGGCATTCTGGTAGTCGAGTTTGAAGTCGGATCCAAGAACTTGATGGTATCTTACTTAGTAGTGGATAGCACGTCATCTTACCATGCATTGATGGGAAGGGACTGGATACATCAGAGCATGTCTATACCTTCTTCCCTTCAGCAAGAATTACTGATGTGGGATGAAGAGTTGGAAGACTACGAGATGATAAAAGCAGACCCAAAGCCATTCTTGCCATCTGCCAACAGCGTCGACGCACGGTTTTACAACGAAGACATAGCTCCTCTTACCATTCCAGAACTAGTCAAGAACGGCCACTCTCTAGTAGTGATGGCCCAGAAGTTCATCCAGCAGGGCCTCGTTTTCTCAGCAGAAGAATGGGAGAGGCCCCAAATATCCTTCGCCAATTTCCATGAATAAACAAGACCTACAGGAACAAGAGCTGTCTCTGGCAAAGGAATCTCTAGCGTAGCGGCTACAAATGGAAGTAGTACAAGAAGAGTTAGAAGCGAGTCCAGCCAACTATATGGTTGAATTTGTTTCTGAAGACGCCTGGACCGACTTGGTCGAACTAAGTGAAGAAATTCAATTGGGGCCCACCAAACTCAGCAGGACACCTCTAGAAATTCAGGACCCTCTTGAAGAAATTAATTTGGGAACTAATGAAGATCCAAGGCCAACATTCATCAGTGGCCTCTTGGATCATGGCATCAGGGAAGATTTGATTTCTCTCCTTCAAGAATTCAGAGACTGTTTTGCTTGGCATTACCATGAAATGCCAGGATTGGACAGAAGTTTGGTAGAACACCGTTTGCCCATAAAAAAAGGCTATAAACCAGTGAAGCAGTTAAAGCGAAGGATGTCAGTCGAAACTGAATTAAAGGTAAAAGAAGAAATTGAGCAATTGTTGAGGGCAGGATTCACCAGACCAGCCCGATATGTCGAGTGGTTGGCGAATATCGTCCCCGTTCTAAAGAAGGTCACCAAGGCTGTCAGAATATGTGTTGACTACAGAAACCTGACTACGGTCATTGATTACCTCAACAACAGAGCCTTCCCCAGTAACTCTTCCCTCGGACCCATCTCTAGGCAGAGCAACGTCTGACGGCGAAGCCCTCAAAGGAGAAGAAGAAACAGGGATCTGTGCAACGAATCATGAGAATAAATAAAACCCAAACAAACAAAAAATTCAGGAAAATTCAGAGGCCCACCGGAGCAACCCCATGAGCCTCGACAGGAGAAACCTTGGCCCGCTTGCTTGAGGCCACCTTGGGTCGAACCTGTTCCTTCACACCACTCCTAGCTTCTTCTGGCAGAGACCTTTTCTTGGCAGCCACGCGAACACCTGTTTTGACCAATAATAGGGTTAGAACTTGGAAGCACAAAAATGGTTTAGCCAGAAATAATTTTTTTTTTTCAACGTTGGGGAGAAGAAGACAGAAGGTCACTGCCAGCCTGCGAAACAGGAGGAATGAGAGCTCTTTCCTTCTGTCTCCGCTGAACGAAAATAGGGGTCTTCAATCCACCGGTGCTCCCCTGCCCCAAAATGGCTAATTGGCTAGGCGTGTAGAAGGACTGATTGTTGACAAACTGCATTGGAAGATAAAGATAATTATGAACACGCCAAGAAAAGAGACAGAAATACATCTCTTACCAGTTAGGGATAGCCGGTTGTCTTCCGCAATCTGCTCAAGCAAAGTCCGCTTGCCTTCGCCTTTAAGATCCCGCTGAAAGGGACAATTCTTGAAAGCTCTCTGATACGCGTCATTCAGGGGTCCATACCTACTAAGACAATGATCCCACCAGACTTGGAAGGATTGAGTACAACAACAGTCAGGATGGTAGGGCTTCAACTCCAGAATTCGGGCAGACTCCCCATTCTTGGCCCGAACGCCTGTTCGGTTCATTTTTACACATGATTTTTCATGTTATTCACCCACTATTTTGAGTTAGTTCTTGACATTTTATAGCTTTTTACTTCCTTTTTGTGTTTTCTTAGATTTTACCTTGGTTGG
>NW_018922369.1:0-12382 GCF_002207925.1 Prunus avium | reverse complement strand
TATATATATATATACATGGTTTTGTTTTGGTTTTTTTTTTTGCAAGAAACAAATTGTTTTGAATTCTTTTGACCATTCCTTTTCAAGTTTATACTTTTGATTATGGTGTGTTTAATCTTTTTTCATTAATTACTACATATTTTCTACACTCACAGTGTTTACCAGCTCGCTATATAATTAACATAAATCAATTAAATCCATCATGCAATGCATTTCCTTCCAATTTTTTATGATAAACTAATAGATAATTGACTAAATAAACATCATGCAAAGTTTCAATAAAAATTTCCAAGTTTTTCTTACAATTTCCGTGGTTTTTATTCAATTTTTATCGATATCGATAATATCCCGATATTTCCATCGAAATTTCCGTGTTTTTGGCCTACCGATATTTACGATATCACCGATATTTTAGACCTTGTTTGGAACCACAACATTGCTTTTTTGGAATTTTTAATTGCAAATATAGGACCTTGTCTTCCTTGACGTTGTACAAACTCCATGTCTCTCTTTTTCTAGTATGAATCAAGAGCATTGGGGTTGCCGTCTGGGCACGTATGAATTTTATTATGCTTTGCTATAGAATGCCATGATGCAAAACAGTAAACATAGTAAAATTACAACTCAATGCAGATTTTTAGAGAGGAAAAAGTGATTAAATGGCTTGAAGTCAATAAGAAATACTAACAAATACATATATATATAAGTTGGCAACACCCAATATGGAGGTTGCCTGGTCTTCTCTATAAGAGCCTTAGCATCTGGGGTATAAGGCTTTGAAAATCTTTGACTTTCAACATTATACACACCAAAATCATGACGCAAATGGTTTTTATAAAATTCGGCTGATATCCTGAAACATTTGAAGCTAAGATAGATATTGAAAAGTTATCACCCAAAAAGATAGCAAAATAACCTTTGGTTTTTTTGTCAACCCACTTGTACTTGTCAAAATTCAATTCGGATATTCAAATTTAATATGCCTTTGGACCATCCACAATTCTTTATCATTTAAACCCACAAGGTATATCTTCTCTAACTGATCGGATTTCATGCCCTCTGCAACCAATTGTTTATTGGAGATTGACTGAGTAGTAATATTAGAAGAAAAAAGTCCACCCCCTTCTTTAACAACATAAAACTTATCTTTAAAATTAACAACATCTTCAATAAAGCACAAACTTGCATGAAAGCTCTAGGAATTAAAAGGCACAAAGCCTTGTTAATATAGCCATTTTCTTCTTGAGGAAGAAAATGTGCTATCAAAATATAATCTTTACCTTTTAAAACTTGACATAAATAACCAATGATTTGTTTCCTATTATTGTTGACACTCACGAAACTTCAATCAAAGAAAAAACCAAAACAAGGAGGTTTTTCACAATTACTCTTTCAAAGGACCTTGATATTCTTGAAGCAATTTCCAAGAATATCACCATTGATTTTTCACAGAGTATCTGATTATAAAGGTGATTTGCCATCAAACAAAACTTGATAGAAACGGAAGGGAAGTCAGAACGGGAAGGTAGAAAACCAAATTGATTTGAGTCAAAACTTTCCTAAAAAGAGAAACTCCTAAATGAATTCTAACTGATCTGGAATCAAGGAAGATCATGAACTAAAATCACATCAGACATTAAAACAACGTTCATATTATAAGTGCATGAAAAATGACATGTCTTACCCTACAGATCAAATGTCTCATACGTGTTAAGTCACAATTCTGAAATTCGGGGATTTTCTGAGGTATTTCAATTCTGCAGTTTATGGGAATCAAAGACATCAATTTTGCTTCAACCCTATAGCTAAATGACACTTCCAAACCAGTACTAAGTTCTAGGAAATGCCAACACAATTTCATACCACACGCCACCTCATAAAAATTTAATCTAAGAGATTTAAACTTCACACATCATCCTCAAAATTAAAACTTTAATTTACTCCTAATTAAAAATGAAAAAAATGCCCTAACTGGACTAACAGAAAACTCAACGTTTATTAAATTCTCCTTCTTCTTCTTCCTTTCTCTCCAATGTCTGCCCCAAATTCTTAGCTCTCAACAAGATTTTCTTTCACTAATCTTCCCTATCAAAAGAAAAGAAAAGAAAACTTATCTTCCCATATGTGTCCATTGAGATGATGAAAGGTGGTTGCACTACTACAAAAAGGCAAAAGACGACGGGAATTCACTGTCATGTATCCGGTTTTCAAACCGTCGTGAAATTGACCAACATCTTTTACAAAAGCAAACGACGACGATAAATCCCCATCGTTGTTAAAACCAACAACGTCATTAACAAATAACAACCGACGTCTGTATATTGAAAAATGAGCCAAAAAAATTGTCAAGGATATGAATAGACGACCAATTTTAACCAACAAACGTCGTTTAAAACGCAACACATGATGTATTTTAACAAAACATGGCCGTAAAAAAGGGATACCACAACGAAAACTAAAACTCACAGCTGTTACATATACCTTTCACGACACATGATCAAACAAGAAACGTGAAATACAATTATGACGTCTTTAAATAAACAACAGACGATGTTATTGATGCATACTATGTCACCACTATTTATATAGCCGTCGTGAAACAGATTTTCCACTTCGTTTTTTCCATAAATGTTGACGTGGAAAAAGAGGTTAGGGTCATTACTTACGACGCATTTATTTCTACAGACGACGTTGTGTTTAAAGGACAACGTCGTCCGCAAATAAAAGACAGCCGTGTTTCCGAATTTATATGTCATCTTTAACAACATGACCGTCGTCTAATGTATCTGAGACGGCAAAGTTTGTCAATCAATCCCCGTGTAAAATGATTTTAACGACATGATTTGAAAATAAAGGACGTGGAAAAGAGGTTATGGTCATTACTTATGACACATTTACTTCTACAGACAATGTTGTGTTTGATGGACAACGTCGTCCTCATATAAAAGGCAGCCATGTTTCGGAATTTATACGTCATCTTTACCAAAATGACCATCGTCTAATATCTTTGAGACGGCAAAGTTTGTCAGTCAATCGCCGTGTAAAACCTTTTTAACGACATAAGCATAAAATAAACGACACAGATATTTCTATATAACGTCGTTTCTGTAAAAGAACGACGTCCAAATAGCTCTTTACGTAGACAAATTTACCTATGGATTTCAAATACCGTCGTAAATTGTTTGTTTCCACTTCGTTTATGAGATAACAAGCGACGTGGTACAGATTTAAAACGACAATTTTTGAGTTGATACGGACGAGTTCATAATCTAAGACGTCGTCTTTTGTAACGTTTAGGTTAGATATCTTGACGCGGAAGCCTTTTGTGGCCCTAAAAGACGACGTAGATTATATGTTGATGGTAATAGATATTTTTTAGATGTCGGTATTATGGGATTGGAGTCGTGTTATTTGTAATTACATGTCGGCTCTTTAGGCTTCTCCGACGTGATATCGTTAATAACTGTCTCACAATACCGTCATGGTTCTTCATTTTTAAGTTGCTTTTAGATGTTGGTAAATACATTGCGGTCATTGAATGCTCCAAAACATCATCGTTTTTGTAATCTTGAACCAGTATTTTTTGTACTGATTGTTTTGTGGCCAAAACCTGCATAATGATAGTGAAGAAAACACATTACAATTTATTACAAAATTAATGTCATACACTGTCGTTTATGGCATAAGTAATTTCATAAATTACAAGAGCATCATTCAATCCATATATCTTCACACCCATCTCGAATATTTTGACTCCCAAACGCACCCACCAGTTCATCAAATGTGTCAACATTTGGCATCCCTCTAGTAAATGGCTCACACTCAATTCTCACATCACCTAAGACATCATCACCAATAACATCATTATATTCTCTATTAGGCATTGATAACACTGCTGACCAACCACGATGCATCGGGTCGTCAACAAAAAATACTTGTTTGACTTGAGAAGCCAAAACAAATTGGTCATTCCTATGTCCAATTTTACTCAAATCTACAAGGGTAAATCCAAGTTCGTCGACTGCAAGGCCAGAAGTACTATGTATCCAATCACACCTAAAGACTGGGATTGTAAACTTTTTGTAGTCAAGGTTCCAAATTTCTTGAATGACACCATAAAAACCCATATTTGAGACAATTGGGTTTTTATCCTAGGCACTAGCAACTTGCATGGTATGTGCAAGTAAATAAACTCCACTATTTTGAATTGACATCGGTTCCTTTGAAATTTATCGACGTCGATTCCTTTGAAATTATGCGTCGCTGACTAAGAAAATTTGGTCGTTTTTATTTATGAGTTAACACGGCGGCTGATTTTTAAACCGTCGTCTTTACTTTCTACAGCGGTGACTTCATAGTTGCAGTCGTTGTTTTTAGGTTCAAATTTTAACTCGGAATAAAACATTTTTAATAAGACGAGGCTTTTTTAATTTGGTGCGTCGTGTTTTAAAAATATCCATGCGGATCCCAGTTTTTTAGGTGTTTAAGTTATATATCTACGACGAGTTTCTATTACCATTGTCTTTTAAAACACAACGACGGTTTTTTGATCTATCGTCGTTGTTTTCTGGTCGTCTTTTGCACTTTTTGTAGTAGTGTTGCATAAATCTCAATATGCAGGGAAGAAAGTTTAGACTTACGGTTATGCATAAGTCTAATTCCTGATGGTCCTGAATGTACGGAGGTTTTCAAGTGCCTGAATTGTCCCAGGTATAGTGTGCTTCCCATACTTACTGATGGTTCTGCTAAAACCCAGGTTTGCTAGCAGCTTATGTGTGCCCACATTAATTATTTGCGGATGTTATTAGCTTCTGGCTTATAATGAAACATAACTTATTCAATTGTACATTTCTTTTTGTGATCCCTCTCATTGTTTGAATCAAACAAGTTGACATCGATGTGCTAAAGTGGAAGAATTTTTTTTTTGTTCTTTTCAGGACTGGACATTTCTGATGGTGATATTTTGATTCTCAAACGACTCCATGATGAGGAAATGAAAAGACAAGAAATGTATAAGGTTGTGTGGATCCCCGTCATAGAGCAGTGGACTCTGCAACTGTTAGCGAGATATCCTAGCCCTATTAGGATATTTCCTTCTTATTCTATTAGGATTTTTATTTATTTCCTTTTGTATAGATATTATGTAACTAGGATTCCACTTATTTCCAAGTTTAACCCTACTAGGGTTTGTAACCTTGTATTATAAATACCTCCTTTCGGAGAATTAAATATATCTGAAAATATTCTACCATATTTTTTGACTTGGCATTAGAGCCGACTTTCTGGTGACCTGTGTGTGTTGTGCCCACTCGTGTTCTACTGTGTGCCCTAATTTCTTTTAGCGTTCTTGTGCCCGTGCCTGTGCTGTGTTTGTCGTATCCGCTTCGTGTTGTGTTTTTCCGCTGCTATCATGGGTGATGATTCCAAAGTTATGGTTGGTACTAGTGCGTCTACACCAAAGGAGGACCGTCCCTCACGTGATTACTCTACCCCGATTACTTCTAACAAATTGGATGGCTCCAATTATGCTTCTTGGTCTTGTGGTGCGCATATTACGATTACTAGTCGTCGTATGGCAAGTTGGATCAATGGGAATAAGCATGCTCCGTCTCCAGATTCCGCTGCCTATGCCGAATGGGAAGAAGATAATTGCAGCATTGTAATGGGAATCATTACGATTACTAGTCGTCGTGTGGCAAGTTGGATCTTCTGCTAGGTCTCGTCCTTCTGGCTCTACCCCTAGCTCTCTTGAAGGTCCTCCTAAATGTCAGCATTGTAATGGGAATCATTACTCTGAGAAGTGTTTTAAGGAGCATGGTTACCCTGATTGGTTTGCTAACTACAAAGCTCGTATGTACGACCCCAAAGCCACCTGTACTATGACTCAAGATGAGGCCCATCCTCCGGCCCCATCTGCAAATCTGTGTGCTTCCGATACTATGCCAGGTATGGGTTCCACTACTTGGATAATTGACACTAGTGCTTCTGATCATATGACTTATAATGATAATATGTTTGATGAGTTGTTGCATAACCCTCATGACCCCTATATTACTAGTGCTAATGGTTTACCTTCCCTAGTTACCGGTGAAGGTACCATCCACCTCACTCCTTCTTTACCTCTGTCTCATGCACTCTTGGTTCCCAATATTCATTACAATTTGTTATCTGTTGGATGTTTACTTGATACACTTAACGCGTCTGCTACTTTCTATTCTACCCATTGTTTTTTCCAGGATCTCAGGACTCACGAGAAGATTGGGCATGGTAAACAGATAGGGGGGTTGTATTACTTACAGTTGGTGGCTGCAGCAGTTCGTGGTTATGTCGCTAATAAAGTTCCCAGTGGCAGTGTCAAAGACAAGCAACAACTTTGGCTATGGCATCGTCGCTTAGGACATCCGTCATTTGGTTATCTTAGACATTTGTTTCCTTCGTTATTTAGTTCGTGTGATGAGTCTAGCTTCAAATGTGAGACTTGTGTAATGGTCAAGAGCCACCGTATTGTTTTTCCCTTAAGTAATGATAAAGCTGCTTTGCCTTTTGAGTTAGTACATTCTGATGTCTGGGGTCCTACTCGTGTGACTTCTCATGGTTTTCGTTGATTTGTTACGTTTATTGATGATTGCACTTGCTTAACATGGGTGTATTTGATGAAGAATAAACATGTTGTTGCCTCTATTCTCCCTGATTTTTGTGCTATGGTGTCTACTCAGTTTCATGCTCATGTTAAAGTATTTCGGACTGATAATGGCGGTGAATATGTGAATCATACCTTGACCCAGTTCTTTCGTGATCAAGGTATCATTCACCAAACTACCACTCCATTCACTCCTCAATAGAATGGCGTGTCTGAAAGGAAGAATCGTCAGTTACTTGAAGTTGCCCGCTCTCTAATGTTGGATATGTATGTTCCCCATCATCTTTGGGGACATGGTGTCTTGGCCGCGGCCTACTTGATTAACCGTACTCCTAGTCGGGTTCTTGATTTCAAGACTCCCCTTAATGTGTTGTGTGCTCAAACTCCTCCGGTTTTGGTCTCTAAGTTACCTCCGAAGGTGTTTGGGTGTGTTGCTTATGTTCATGTCTACTCCCATCAACAGAGTAAACTCGACCCTTGTGCTCTCCGCTGCGTCTTCATTGGCTATTCTACTACTCATAAGGGTTATAAGTGCTATCACCCGCCTACTCAAAAGGTACATGTTACTTTGGATGTCACCTTTCATGAAGAAGTACCCTATTATGTTTCATCCTCCTCTTCAATTCAGGGGGAGAGGGGGAGTGAATTGCAGAGTTTTGGAGTGGAAAATGTGGAAAACCTCGGACAGGAAGAAGGAATTTCTGGCGAACAGGAAGCGACCGGTCGCAGGGAAGAGACGACCGGTCGTGAACAAACGTGCCTGGAAACGACCGGTCGCGAACGGACCTGCCTGGAGTCGTCTGGTGATGTTTTGGAATTTTTCGACTCTTCCTCAGACGAACGTGACAGTGATATTAGCGACTCTCGTACAGATGAAATTGATACAAGACCCCCCTCTGCCCTGCCATTGCCCCAATCAACTTGTGATAATGAGGTACTTTCTAGTGATATGTCTACTTATTCATTGCCCCCACGCACTACCCGTGTGAAACCTAAAATACAATATTCCCCTGATATACATGCCAAATCCAAATATCCCATTAACCATTATATGTCAACTCATCGTTTATCTAAGTCATATGCATCATATTTGTGTCAATTATCTAGTATATGTGTGCCAACTAAGTTGCAGGATGCTCTATCTGATCCAAAATGGGTAGATGCAATGCATATTGAGATGGAAGCCGTGAACAAGAATGCCACTTGGGAGTTAGTTCCTTTACCCAAAGGGAAAAAGGCAGTTGGGTGCAGATGGGTGTTTACTTTGAAGCACAAAGCTGATGGTTCATTGACCGTTACAAGGCAAGATTGGTAGCAAAAAGGTATACTCAGACCTATGGAGTGGATTACACGGAGACTTTTGCTCCAGTAGCAAAGCTTAATATTGTTCGCGTACTCTTGTCCTTAGCTGCTAACCATGATTGGCTGCTGTTACAATTTGATGTCAAAAATGCATTCCTCCATGGTGACCTCAAGGAAGAAATATACATGGATCCTCCGCTGGGTATGTTGGATTGTAAACCCATTGATACTCCTAGTGAACAGAATCACAAGTTGGGGTTGTATCCTGATCAAGCTCCTACTGATAAGGAGCGCTATCAACGGCTTGTGGGAAAATTAATTTATTTGGCTCATACACGTCCTGATATTGCATATGCAGTAAGTGTAGTAAGTCAGTTTATGCACTCACCTAGTGAAGATCATATGGGTGCCGTGACACTTATTTTGAGATACCTCAAAGGGACTCCTGGCATGGTTAATATTTTCCAAGTTTGGTAATACATATGTGGAAGGGTACACAAATGTTGATTGGGTAGGTTCAGCTACAAATAGGCGCTCGACATCTGGGTATTTTATGTTTGTTGGTGGCAATCTTGTTACGTGGAGGAGCAAGAAACAAAAAGTGGTGTCTCGATCTAGTGCTGAGGCCGAGTATCGGGGAATGGCCCATGGTGTATGTGAGTTACTCTGGTTGAGGAGATTGTTGAGAGACCTTGGCTTTGGGCCTAAGAAACCCATGGATTTATATTGTGACAATACGGCTGCGATTGCAATTGCTCATAACCCTATACAACATGATCGTATGAAGCATGTGGAGGTTGATCGAAATTTCATTAAAGAAAAGTTGGATGCTGAGATTGTTTCCTTCCCGTTCATCAGTTCTGAGTATCAGTTAACTGATGTTCTTACGAAAGTGGTTTCTACAAGTATCTTTCTCACCTCACTTGACAAGTTGGGCATGCGTGACGTTTTTGCTCCAACTTGAGGGAGAGTGTTAGCGAGATATCCTAGCCCTATTAGGATATTTCCTTCTTATTCTATTAGGATTTTTATTTATTTCATCCCCGTCGTGGAGCAGTGGACTCCGCAACTACATAAGGACTTTGAGAATTTGAGGTCGGAGATGCCATGGTACACAGCGCAGTGTCTTTTACCCATCCTAGGTATCAAGGAAAAGTGGCACTTCAAGGGTAAGCCTATCTTAGATGAGCTCACAGGCGAAGTGAAAAACACGAATGCTCTCCCCCGATTCGGAATGATGGGATGAAGGACTTTCCTTTCCACGAGGAGCTCAAGAAACATAAGGGTCATTTGAGACAGATTTTCGAATCTTAATTATCAACATATATATTATATATATATATATATATATATATAGAAGTGGACTTCATAACATAGGAAGAATTTGATAAGAAAAATAATGCAGATAAAGAGCTTTCAACGTTTTGTCTAGTTAACTCAAGCTTTTCCTTTCTAGTTTGAATAATCATGTGCCTTGAAGTTGCAATTAGGTGGTTCTTAGTTTATTTAGGAGTGCTCTTACTTTTGAGATGGATATGTATTGGGTAGAAGAAGAAATCACTTTGGTTCCTTTCTTCTCATCCAGAATCATACGTGGACCCCAAAATTAACTGAGTACAACTTATGATCTAAGTACACTCGAATATTTTAATCAAAACGTAAAATTAACTGAGTATACCCTATTGAACTGCCAAAAATACTCATGGTACATCTTAATACACTCTATCACACAACACCCTAATACTTGTAGCATTACTTTACAGTTGACTCTCAGCTTGACTTTTTTAATAGTGTTTATAAATCTTTGACTTTTCATATGTATATATGCTTCTACTTTGTGTTTGCAAAGCTTTTACTTCATAAATTTGTGTTTTTGTCATCTGGGTTGTCACAAATTCATAATTTTTGTTTTTTATTTTTCATTGATATACGAGTCGTATAATTTTGAGACTATTGGGTATAGTCACCAAGTTCTTGAATCACCATGTTGCAGAGTGCTGAAATTACGATGTACGACAACACAAACTATAGAGAATGTTTTGGTAAGAATTAATGACACAGTGGAAGTTATAAGTAAAAGGGTTCACGAATCCTTGATAAAATTATGGAACACACCAGAGATATGAGAAAAGCTCTCAATTTTCTATAGAATAATAATATGAAAGTTAACAAAATACAATCCTAAAAGTTGTTTAAATAGTCTCTGCAAACCTTAATGAAATAGGTAATAGAAAAGGAAAAGGAAAGAAACTCTAAAAAGGAAAAGGAAAAAACTATTAAAATAATTAAAATGACTAAATGCTGTTGTGAAGCCTCCTAACGTCCCCTTCTAGCCCTACGTCAATTAATGACAAAAAAGAGAGGGGGAAACTCAAGCAATATTTTGATTAGGGTTGAATATAGTGAGTAGGATATACTTACTAAAATTATATTTGTTTTACAATTCCATATTTTTTATTTTGAT
Source organism: Prunus avium (assembly GCF_002207925.1). The sequence continues at coordinate 1,976 of NW_018922369.1, read as the reverse complement.
CATTTTATATTAGGGTAAATTAGTACTCAGTTAATTTTAAGATTTGTTTAGCAGCACTCAAACCGTAACTACTGTTAAGAATCGAAATGAAAATAAAATTGATACCATTAAAACCGTTTACTATTGTCAAGAATCGGAATCAAAACCAATTTGATTACCAAAATGCCGTTGCACAAACCAAATTGGTGCAACTACTTACACAATTTTTCAACTCACAAATTAAACCGATTTTTTTTTTTTTGGTAACTGAATAATTCCATTAGGCACCCGCCAAAAAGAAAGGGAAAGAACCCAAACAGACAAAACAGCAAAACAGGCTCAAACAGAAACAGAGCCAGGAAATCAGCACTAAAAAAACTAGCAAAAAACGCCCAAGAGAGAGCCATAAAAACAGAGTTAGATCATAGCCATAGCAAGACAGCAAAGCTTCTTCAGACGCATCGCAGAGGCAACAGGCGTCAATATGGTCAGGATCCAGAACAGCAGTCGAGGCTAGTTACGGAGGACATGGAAGTCCATCCCGAGAGAGAACATGAACTAGAGAGGATGGGGGTCGATTGACCCAAACTTCCGTACCCATCCCTCGGATTGCAAACGCCGCCGCTGCATCAGCCACAGCATTGGCTTCTCTAGGGACCCACTCCCAGCGAACACTAGTAAAATTCGATTTAGTTTGTTTGGCAGGTTTGAACAGTACTTGGGCCTTTTTTTCCCACAGTTACGCTAGTGTGATAAAACTCGAAATTCTCTGGCGCCAAAATTCAAACACTTTCGCATCACACACTCGCAAAATGTAGTTGGAGGACTCGCTTCCGCTCTCTGCGCTTCCGCTGATGCTTCGCTCTGAGCTGACTTCGTCGCTAGGGTTTCCGATCGCCTCTCGTCCGATCCGTTGGCCTTGAATCGCCGTCCAGATTATATGGTACTTCCATCCTCCGCATTTATCAATTCTCCACTTGTTGATTTGTGAATTTCGGAATCGATTTTGAGATTTAGATTAAAATTTGCTGTAATGATTTCTTTTTTCTATTTTCTTCTTGAGAAAATGTGGGAAAGTGTTATGAATGTTTATGTTTTTGGTAATCAAACAGTGCATGAGTGGTTAAGGTTGGACGAATTTGGTGAAATCGAACCTGATTCTCATATTGAACCTGTGTTCATTTTTTTGTGAGATTATAAACCAATTTTGAGATTTTAGATAAATACTTTTGGTAATGCTTTATTTCCTATTTGATTCTTGAGAAAATGAAGGGAAACTGTTAAATGAATTTTGTATTTTTCAGTAATCAAACAATGTATAATCGAACTTTATTTCACTGTTTCTCATGGCTCGTTAATTAATCATTAGGTAGAGGCCTAGATTAGACTTTATTTCACTGTTTCTCATCGTTAATTAATCATTAGGTAGAGGCCTAGAAACTCTAAATGAAAACCAAATTACAAGTTTAGTCCTGTTTGAGATTTTAAGTGAAAATGAATGGGATTTGCCTTGTGCAAGAATTCATCCAATAGCATTGAAATGGTTGTTTCAACAAGAGAAAATCAGCAGGCCATTGTCTTATCATCTGCAGAAATTTTGTGGAAGGAATATAGCAAATGGCTCTGACATCATCGTCCATGGAAAGAAGAGTGTCATATAGTAAATGTTAATTCAATTGCAGAGTTAATGGCAGGAGCAATACTTCTTTGTTCTTATTGATAGGAATTCTGGAGAAAAGAAGGCCAACAGCATGACATAATTTCTGAAGTGAATCTCATGGGAAATATTATTGACATATTTCCAACTGTTTCATACCAGTGATGCTTGCGTGGTATTGGGAATGCCTTCCACAATCTTTACTGCAAATCAACATACACAGAGTCCCCCAGATATCACAGCCGTCTTAGTTTTAATTTTTAAACTTTACGCTCAGTGCACCATGGAACTCTTTCTCATGAAGACTCTTGGCTTGCAGCGACTATGGCGGTGAGTAACT
>NW_018922368.1:142201-159224 GCF_002207925.1 Prunus avium | reverse complement strand
TCATCCAACAATTGTAATAACTATAACTATTTAAACAGAATTTGAATTTTAGATAATGATATTATCTAAAAACGAATTTCTAATTAATAAAAAAAATATTAATTTTAATCAACATAGCCCAAATGCCAAGGCCCATCTTTTGGAGTCCAATTTTCCTGTTCCCCTTTTTCATGTGCCCTTCCTGTTATCTATCTAATTTCTTGACACATGTCCATACACTTAACTTCTAACTTAACAAGTAGATATTTTTCTGAGCAATGCTAAAAGCATATGCAACTTCCACACAGGGTCGCTCTCTAGCTACGCGAGGAGAGTGTGTCAAATATTAAGGCTTAGGGTTTTCACGTTCAGCCATCATCCCCTCCTCAGCCTAACCACACTCGTTTTCATCCACGTTCAACCGCCGTCGTCGCCCTCCTTGACTTGACGGCATCGAGTCACTTTTCTTCCATGTCGAGTCGCTGCCGTTTTTCTTCCACATCGAGTTGTTGCCATTTTTCTTCCACGTCAAGTCTCTGCCATTTTTCTTCCACGTCAAGTCACTGTTGTCACTCCTCTCTTCGACTCTAGGGTGCTGACCTCGTTGTTGTCTCTCTCAGATCCTGGGCGTTGGTTTTGTCGTTCTCTTTCTCCTCAATGCGTTGATGTCTTTGGTGTTTGCCTTAGTATGGTAGTTTCAATAGGTTTGCTCCTGCTATTGTGCTGATTGTCTCCAAGTCAACAACGATCATGGTGCAAGCTACTTCATTAGGGTCGGCGATCACGATGGAGGTGGCTTTCCTCACTCCCCCTTCGTCATCTGATCTGCGATCTCAAACCTTACCTTCAGGAAAAGACGGTCGTTGTCCAGAGATTTGGAGCGGGTGGCTCTTCACCTAGGGTCTACAGCTTTTATCCTCCTTTTCACAGTGTTGGGCCCGGTTTTTGCCACTAGGGTTGTTGGGTACCATCCTTTTATCCATCTTTACGGGTTTGGCTGGTTACTCTGCGATGGGAACTACGAATCTGGGTGATTTTGGTGTCCTTCTTGATAAATCTATGGAGATTGCCCTAGTGGAGTCTCTGGACGCCTTCCTTAATGTGTTCTTGGAGAATTCGTGGGCTTGGCATCTGGCGAATGCTCTTATGCTTGATCCCTGTGTTCAGGTTAAGTGGCTAGGCCAGTTTTGTTATTATTGCGTGGTGTTTTCTTCGTTCTCCCCTTGACGAATCTTTGATTCTCTGCCTGTCTCAAGGACTATGTTTTCATAGGAGGTTTTTTTGTCAATGTTGAGATGATATGGCGTGCTTGGGGGCTTTTTTATTTATTTTCTTTCCTGGCCTGTTTGTGGTTAGTCTCTTTTTTTTGTTGCTCCTTTCAAATTTCTCTTCTTTCATCATCAATTGCTATGGCTGGAGATGGTGTGCTTAGTGGTTGTATTCTTTCTTCTTGGTGTATTGTATTCTCTATCGGATGTTCTCACTGTCTTGTGGCTGTACAAAAGACTATGATTTCATACCAGGACTTTTTTGACAGTTGGATTGTGTTGTAGTGTTCTCGTCAAAGGTCTTTGTGTCGAAGGTCTATGTGCCAGTTTGCTGTTTTATTTTATCTTGCTCTAGCATTGGTCTTGTGTGACTGTTTCAAACTCTCTTATTAGTCTATGACATATGTGGTACTCTTTCCTACCCTGAGGTTTGTCCCTCATGAAGGTTTTAACGAGGCCACTATTTCATGTCGTTCTATATAAGCTACTTTGATTCTAAGAATGAATTTCATTTCTCAAAAAAAAACTTAAAAAAAAAACTTATAACTTAACAGTGTTAACCATTTAATAAATTTTAAGCAAAAACAAAAACCAATTATTAAATAAAAAAAGAAAAACCTGAAAGCCACCACAGCCCCACCGACCTAACCTGGTCAGCCACCCAATCTCATCAGCGGCAACCCCGACCCTCTGAGCATCTCGTTTTAAAGCCTCGGGATCCATCTTGACCCTCTGGGCTCTTCACCTTCAGGCTCCGATTTCGAGTTAGAGCTCTAGTCCATTGGCGCAGCGGAAGGAGAAGAAGATGAGAATGGATTAAAACGGAAGGGAGAGTCAGCGTAAGCGTGGGCATGGTAGTCACATACCAATATAAATAGGTAACCAAGAAAAGGGAAACAGGAAAATTGGACTCCTTTAAATATATATTTATTTATTAGCCAAATATATATATATATTTCAAGCCCAAACCAAGATGAGGCCCAACTTTGCCTTCACTAGGCCCATCCTATTTAGTGTTTTAAAAGAGTTGGTGCTTATAAACCATGAAAGGAAACCACTCCCTTCTAATGTGGGACCAAGTAAGAGTGAATTTTCCTATACAAACTCTAATAAAGTTAAAGTTGTCAACATGTTAATTCTATATGATTAAAAGAAAAAACTCAAAGAAAAGCAGTAACTCCCGTAGAAGTAAGCATAAAGGGTGTGATGTATAATTTTACTACCTGAAAATTAGATAGTTAAATTCAAGAAATAAACTTGTAAGCGCACAGGGTTAAAGCAATATAGCCAAGGCAAGTACAAGGTCGTTCCCACAGAGACTGAATAAATTCTCAAGTTTTTGTGAATTATAAACTAATTTAAATCCTAAATTACTACTCTTTTTCCTCCTCTAAAGTTTTGTCCCATTGGGTTTTCTTTAGGGAGGTTTTAACGAGGCCACTTCTATCCATGCCGGAAGTCTTTTGTTTTGACAATTGTTTGATTAATGAAAGTCTATTCCTAAAAAAAAAAAAAAAGACTCAACTAAAACTTAATAAAGGAGTTTTAAAAGTTGGTTTAGAAAGATTTTCTTTAAGAGAACGTTGAAAACAAGAAAATTAAAAGGCAAGATAACGAAGAAAAACCTGAACTAAATAAGTTTGTGAAAAATTTTAAAGAAGCTTACCAAAACAACAATTTCACCACAATTCCTCTTATCCAAACCTTAGCATGCATACTATCAAAATTCCCAAGTTATGTTGATGATTAGTTCTCCAAAATTATGATTAACTCTTTTCACAGAAATTAACCACTTCTTCTTACACGCAATTTATCCTTTGCGTGAGGCATAAATATAAACATATAAAAAGACCTTAGGTTCAATGAGAACTTCACACAATCACACAAACCCCTATGAGTATGATGTTTACCTTAGGCGCATTCATGAATTTAATCACAAAAAACTCATATTAGGCATGGCGTATACCCTAACATGCATCAAATTACTTAACCAAAAATCTAGATGGTAGCTAAGCATCAAGATCATTAGTTAAGAAAATAAGCACAGCGATTAAATTTCAACAACATGAAAATTCTAATAGCATGACATAGCTAAGCTTCGAATAATTAGAAAGGGGTACCTTGTGTCTTAGTAAAAGAAAATTAGTTACTCATAATCATGGTAACAAAGCAAAAATAAATCATGGAGAAAGAGATAAGAAAAACCCTTAGAGTTTAGAGGCACGGTCGCTCTTCCTTGCTCCACAGTTGAATTCCGAAATTTCTGGTATATCCTTCGAGCCCCCCGACCTCTCCTCTAAAAAGAACCTAAAACCTAGTTAGAATGGGCCTAAACAAGTGGCCTTACACAAAGACTTGATTTCCAAGTCAGTTCCTAACTAGAAAAGGTAATTACAACTATACAAATTTATAAATAAACTCAATCCTAGACATGTATTTATAAAAAAATCTAAACACTATTTAAACATAGAAACACACCCAAAATCCACCCCAAAATCAACAATTGTATATTTTTTGGGTGTGTTTATAAATGGGTTTTGAGTGTGTGTAATGATGGGTTTTGGGTGTGTTTATAAATGGGTTTTGAGTGTGTGTAATGATGGGTTTTGGGTGTGTTTATAAAGTGTTTGGGTGTTGGGTTTTTTTATAATTTCAGCCCCCATTTTGGGTGTTTTAGTGAAACTCCCTTAAAACTAAGTTTCCTAAAACCTCCAGGAAATTGCACGTGATCCTCTTTGCGAATGTTATTTGAATACCTTCCTAACCTCAGAAAATTGCGTACAACTACTCTTTGGAAAGCTCTGGATGTCTTCTTTTAAGCCATATGTCGTGTGCCTTAATCCGATGTCGTATGAGTGAGTTATGGCCAAAATACCCCTGCTGACTCAGTATTCTCCGGAAATTGGTTTAGGCTGAGTTGTCTAATTAAAAATGGCATCTTAGCAGTCTTCAAAAGTTATGAAAATATTCATGGACAAACTTCAAGATTCTATCTTCCATGTCTAATTGGAATCATGTCAAACTCTATTACGAGGAATATTTGGCGAATTTATACATTTCTTGGCTCATAAGCTGAAAAACCAGAAAATAACTAAAATCAACATCTTTAGTCCAAATTAATTCACAAAACTAAGTAAAAAGGATATAAAATTATGTGAAATTATGAACATATCAAGGTGTATGCAATATCAATAAGTATATCTTTCAAGCCTAATTCAAAGGTGAGGCTCAAAGGCTCACTTTACATTTGGTAAGTGTAGGAAGACCGACACTTATAAAGAGTATAAACTTTCTCTACTTTTCCAAGAGACTCGAGTTAATGAGTTTCATTCAAACTCACTTTTCTCAAACAATTTTGAATTATTTTGTATGCAGGTTTTGAGATTGAGGTTGAAATATTTCAATCTTGATGGGTTTTGGCTGTGAATGTGTGAGTGTTGTTGGTGTAGGGGCTTTTTCGTTCTAGCAGCTGCAAATGGGCCTGAGTTGCTGTAAAGAGAAAATGGATGAAGTTGCCCTTGTACTTGAGTTCATGAATCAGGCCCAAAGAGTGCTTCGAAAAGTTCGTGGAGCCTTAAGAAGCATTTTGGTTCCTTTCACCAACAAGACAGACAACTGTTACAGATCAATATACATGACAGACAACTGTTACAAATCAATATTACGGCTTGGCCTGAGAAGGTTGTAGCATGGAAGCTAAGCCTCCATGAATTTAGCAATAGAGAGAGAGAGCTTGAATTTCTTATGGGAAACAAAGGTTCAGAGCAAGGGGAGAGGAAAATTTGGGAAGATTTGATGAGGAAAGAGAGGGAGAGATAGGGATAAAAGGATGGGTGACTTGAGTAGATTTTCCAGCAACTTGATGATTGCTTGGTCGTGCTCTGGATGGTTCATGGGAGAAAGAGGAAGAAGATGGAAGAAAACGGCTTGAAATTGAAGCTTCCAGCAGTGAGTAAGGATGTTTGCTCGCTCTGGATGAGTTGAGATGATGGGTAGGAGATGCCCCCTTTTATAGGCGCTGGAAGCCCCTTCTGGTTCAGGAACCCTAGCTGACTTTCCCCAAATTCTGCCAAGTCCTCTCCTTCATTTCCCTTCACTTCCTTTGATTCAATCCATTTTGGTGAAAATTCCTTAATCCAAGCACATTGGGACAAAGCATTTTGGGGTTCCAAGGTTTTCCTGCAGTTGACTTCTTCCATCTTGGGTGAGGCGCCTCTTGCTTTTCCTACTGGTTTTCCTACCAAAGCTTGCAAAGGAAAGAATGGGTAAGGGTGCTGGTCTAAGGTGTCTTACTTCTAGCAGCCCGTGCACATGGGTTTCAATTAGTTTTAACGATGGCTTGGTTTTGATTTGGTTTTAATAGGGTGCTGGGATATTTTCTAAGGTGCTGGGTCATTTCTCTAAGGTGCTTGGCCATTTCTTTAAGGTGTTGGGCTATTTTTTTTCCCTCTATTATGCTTACCCATATATTTGGTCTTAAGAAAGGGCTTGAGTTTGGTGCTCCCAAGTAGCCCAAAACTTCCACTTCTTGGACCATCAATGGGCCTCATGAATACTCGTAACTATCCATACCATAACCCACTCAACAAGCCCCAGACATTTGCTTGGCTTGGGCCCACTTAACCTTGTAGCGTGGCTCGGTACTAAAATAAAGGTTTTCTTCGCTTTACGTTGCGTGTCATGTGGCGTGTTTGTGCTTGGTATTGTAACGGGCTATGGTCGGGCCAAGTGGTGCTTGACGGGACAATGAGCACGGGTTCATGAAACCAGTACATTTTACAGACTCGTTGCGACCTCTCTACGTGGCAGGTTGCGTATTGGCTTGGCGTGGCATGCAAACCATAACTTGTGTAAGCGCATAAGACAAATTCCTGTGCACCCCGATCAGGCTCCTTTCTCGATTGAGTGTTGTACTGGGCTAGAAATATATTTGAGCTCAGCCTTGAATTTTTTGGGCCTCAACAGTTGGCTATTTAACATTTTATTATTCAATTAGATTTTCATTTAATTTGAATTGATTGCTTGACCTTTTTGTTAAATAGTTTATTCTTCACATAACCTTTTTGTTAAATCATGTTTTGCCAAAAAGTCTTTGTTGGTCTATGTTGTTTATCATTTTTATCACTAAAGTCCCTGTGATTTCAATTTGATCATTTTTGTTCCCGTGGTTTCAATTTCAAGTAATTCAAGGACAACTCTCAATTTCTGTCAATTTTTTTTAACTTCAATTATTTATGGAGAGACAATTCGATCAAATTATTAAAAAATACAATTCTTTTTTAAAATAACAAATACAAAATGAACAAAATTAATAATAAATAACAAAATTCTTTCCTTGTTAACTCCCGTGCCCTCCCCTCCTACCATAACCACCATCAAGCCACTGCCCAACAACCAACCCTTACCACCGTCCCACCGCAAAACTTCTCTCTCTCTCTCTCTCCCTCTCTCTCTCTCAAGTCCAGCCCAAAAAATTCAGTGCAAGCAAAGGATTGCTCATAATTTATTACAATATGGCCAATAGATCTGCAAAAAAAATAAATAAATAAAAAATGGCTCCAACCCAGCCCCACCCACCAAGAACTACTCCTATTTCAATTTTATTTTCACTTATTATGGCTTTTTGGTGCTGTTTTTGAGAAACAGAACTTGAAGTTGGGAAGGGAAAAATCTATAGCTATTTCCAAGTTATTAAAAATCAATTGATGAACAAAGCTGTATATTGGAGAAAAAATTTTATTTATTAATTTTTTATTTTGTATTGTTTATTTTTAAAACAATTAATTTTTTAATAATTTGTTGACTAAATTACCCCTCCACAAGTAACAAAAGTTAAAAAATATTAACATAAATTGAGGATTGTCCTTGAATTGCTTCAATTCAGATTAAAACCACAAGGACGAAAAAGTTCAAATTGAAACCACAGAGACCTTAGTTGTAAAAGTGATAAACTACAAGGACCAAAAGTGACTTTTTGCCTTCATTTTTTCACTATTTAAGTAGGTTAATATAATATATAATTCATTTGTGCAAGAGCGTTTTTGAGTTTTTTTTAATATAAGTGATAGTCTAAACTATTCTAAATTTATTTAATTTAATCAGGAGAGGTTCGAATTTGGGTGCAAAAAGGCAAGCTCATCTGGCCAACTAGCCTAATTCACGCCTACAATTAGTTTAGATTTGGATAAACAACATCTACATGTGTAACACGTTATGGTGTAAATTGATTAAATTAAAACAGCCCATATTAATAATAACTCCAAATCTACATGGGGTAAAATGTCATTTATCCAAAAATAAATGAGAATTAATATACATACAATAACAAAGAGAATCAACTTCGTTCATGTGCTAAGTTATATGATTTACTTCTTCCCATACTATTTATCTCTCGTTTCTTCTCCAATTTCTTACTTAACCATTCATAATAAGTAGGGTTTTGATGAGGCCACGTCGCTCGAGTCTGTAACCTTTGACAGTTGAATGAAACCTTACTATTTCAAAAAAAAAAAACCATTCATAATAAGTAAACATCTCATTAATGAATCCTATGGCTTTAGAATCCGGTGTACCATACGAGTACACAGTAAGCTACAGATTTTTCCTGGACTGGAAAATGACATATTGTCGATTTTAAAGGAGATTATTTTAAGAGCTCCACAACAAGAAGGAGAAGACTGACCTAAAATAAACTTAAAAAAGATAAAATAAAATAAAATAAAAAAGAAGGAGCGAGAGTTATCTTTGTTGCAGCTGAGTACTGAAGCAAGAGCTTGGCGCCAGGACTTGAAAAAAAAGAGATTTTGATGGCAATTTCCACCTCCTTTGTGCCTGTTGTTTCTTTCAATTCTGTCTCGTCCTCCCCCTCCTCTTCTTTGCCATGTCCTTCTCTGAGTTCTTCGAGTGCCCGTTACCGTGGTTTGATGGTGAGTAATCAGCGCTTGCGTGGGCGATTGGTTGTTAACTGCTCATCTTCTGAAATGGGTTCCAGTTCTGACTCTGGGAATGGAAGGTATGGGACTACAAGTGCCTTTTGTTCTTTCATTTATGTAGTGGGTAGTGACGAAGTTCCGGTTTTATTGTCTAGTTTGGAAAGAATTAAGGTATTAGGTGTTTGTAGTAATGTCTAAGTGGAAGTTTTGGAATTGGATTGGGGTTGTAATTTAAGGTATATGTTGCATTCTTGGTTGTTGAATTTTGAGATAATTGCAACGAATTTATTTTCTTCTTCTTGTGTTAGTCTTGTGCTGTTAATTTAGATACCATTTCTCTGGTTTCTACTTTGTTAACTTCAGGTCGTTTAACAGACATACTCAAATGCCATCTATGGCTCCCTATGGGGTAACAATGAATGGAAATGGCCAGTCTGGGCCATCTTATAAATGGCAAAGGGTCTTACTTAAAGTAAGCGGGGAAGCACTTGCTGGAGATCACACGCAGAATATTGACCCAAAGGTCTGATAAATTCTTAAACCATACTGTGATAATTATCCTTCTTTTGTTGCTTTCTGATATAGGAGTATTTTTCCCGTACAATATTAGGTAACAATGGAAATTGCAAGAGAGGTTGCATCGGTGACTCGCCTTGGCATTGAGGTATGTTCAATGCTTTACATTAGAGAATTGTAATTTGCATGACATATTCTTTTTATATACTTGAAGGCAGGGGCGCACACACACCCACAGAAGTTTTATTAATATTTTCCTTGCAATATTATTGTAGTGTGATGTTGATGATTACAACATCTGTTTTATAAAGTTCAACTTAGTGAAATTTGGGGATTCCAGAAGTATCTATGCACAGATTAACATGCAGTCTGGGAAATGATTCAGGATAAAAAGAATTGCATTGTAGGCTTCTTTTATTGAAATATCCAGCATAATGTAGGCATTGCATAAAGTGGAATAATTTCAATGGTTTAATATTTCTATAAATAGCTAATCGGATTGTACTAATGAGATTTAGTGAGCTTATGAAATCCAAAAACGTAGTTTATTGGCATCTGGGTATGTGTTAGTCATCTTAGTCAAATATTTCAGGTTGCCATTGTGGTTGGTGGGGGAAATATCTTCCGTGGATCTTCATGGGCGGGAAGCAGCGGTCTTGACCGGTCATCTGCTGATTACATCGGGTAATTCCTTTTATTGGCATTGACTGAATTTTTTTTTATCTCACCTGTCAAGACTTCTGGTATTTAGCAGTTGTGTTTTCACATGTTTATAATTTGCAGTGTGATCGGGTGATTAGTTTATCTGGATCTGGTTCATGTCGTGTATCGTGGACTTAGGATAATTTGTTATTTACGTAGTTTATCTATTATTGAGGTTTTGGACTTGGTGCTTTTTCATCCATATGCAAAACAAAAGTAACTTATGGCTCTCTCTCTCTCTCTCACACACACACTCAAAATGTGTCTATATTGTAATGAGCACTACTTAGTTGACCACATACTCGCTTCACTACTATATTAACTTGAATTTTACAATATTTACCAATTCCAACTTTAAAATGTCGGATGAAAGGAAATGAGTTGTGGTTCATATGTGAAAGTTGAGCAGTACTTGCCTTACATGACATGAAAATTGAGGTTTTTTAGGGACTATTGTACTTTTTAAGCTTAGAAACTTTCTTTTAAAGTATGCATATTTCTGGTCTTTTATTTTCTATTTACTGTTTATATTCAATTTTATAGGATGTTGGCAACTGTCATGAATTCAATATTTCTTCAAGCAACAATGGAAAGTATCGGCATCCCTACTCGAGTGCAGACTGCATTTCGTATGTCTGAGGTTGCAGAGCCTTATATACGTCGAAGGGCTGTGAGGCATTTGGAGAAAGGGAGGGTAGTGATCTTTGCAGCAGGAACTGGAAATCCATTCTTTACCACAGATACTGCTGCAGCACTTCGTGGTGCAGAAAGTAAGTTGAATCTTTTGTGTTTGAATGCTACCTTGGCTTAATGAGAATTCATGGTACCTATCATAGTGTGAGGCAAACCACTGCGGTTAAAAGTAATTTATTTAGGATGTTTCAAAATTTGCCCCAAGTTACTAATTAATATACCCAAGTTTGTTCTAACACTGTCTTGACTGTGGCACCATATATAGTCCTGATTACTGAATTTCAACTCTTCTTTGGTGGAAAATTTCTGTCTAAGAAACTGGGGGGGAGCTCTCAAACACTTCTCTAGAGCTCCCTTCCCTTCTCTCCCTCAAATTCTCTTAATTTTGCTTTCTAGTTCTCAATTATAGCTTTCCTTTTGCTTCTTAGTTGTAATTTATTTTTCTTTATAATGTAAATTATTTTCTTAAGTTTTCAAGTTTAATTAGTTTCCAAGTTTCAATTATGGTTTTTGTTCTTATTCATTATGCTTTTAAGTTAATATGCTAGTTTGAATGATTGATCACCATTTAGGCTTGCATGTTAGCTATCTTGGTACACTATGCTTTAATTCGAATTGAACTATGAATAGGAAGAGTATGTATGGACATTCGACAACAGGGATTAGATACATGCTTGGTTGTTTAAATTGTTCTTCTATGCTTAATGGGTTCCTAATGCTTAATTTTAGGTTAGACAACAAATGATCAAATTAGGGAATTAGGAACACAAGGTTATGACCACACACCATGGCTTAATCATACTTTAGCTAGAATCAATCCATTAATCTAATTGAACTTGGGAACTTATTTGCTTGACTTATTTCCTTTTTCTTGTTTTATCTATTTCTTTTTTTTTATTTCTGTTTTGTGTAGGAGAAATGAATGGGATCATTCAATCACCAATCCTCGTGGGATCGACCTCGCACTTACATATGCTATACTACCAAACGGCTCGTGCACTTGCGAGTATCACAAGTTGAGGATGCAACTGAATCCATTTTGGTGCAGCTGTATCTACGCAACAGGTGTACTATGGGTATTTTGGTAGTTAAAGAGGGTGTACTTAGTTAATTTTACATTTTGATTTAAATAATAAGGTGTACTTAGATTGTAGGGTGTACTCAGTTAATTTTAGGGTTCGTTTAGTAGCACTCTAAATTAAAACAGCTCATATTAATAATAACTCCAAATCTAAATGGGGTAAAATGTCATTTATCCAAAAATAAATGAGAATTAATATACATACAATATCTAAGAGAATCAACTTCATTCATGTACTATGTTATGTGATTTACTTCTTCCCATACTATTTATCTGTCGCTTCTTCTCCAATTTCTTACTTAACCATTCATAATAAGTAAACATCTCATTAATGAATCCTATCGTTTTAGAATCCCGTGTACCATACGAGTACACAGTCAGCTGCAGATTTTTCCTGGACTGGAAAATGACATATTGTCGATTAAAAAGGAGATTATTTTAAGAGCTCCACAACAAGAAGGAGAAGCTTGACCTAAAATAAACTTAAAAAAGATAAAATAAAATAAAAAAGAAGGAGAGACAGTTATCTTTGTTGCAGCTGAGTACTGAAGCAAGAGCTTGGCGCCAGGACTTGAAAAAAAAAAAGATTTTGATGGCAATTTCCACCTCCTTTGTGCCTGTTGTTTCTTTCAATTCTGTCTCGTCCTCCCCCTCCTCTTCTTTGCCATGTCCTTCTCTGAGTTCTTCGAGTGCCCGTTACCGTGGTTTGATGGTGAGTAATCAGCGCTTGCGTGGGCGATTGGTTGTTAACTGCTCATCTTCTGAAATGGGTTCCAGTTCTGACTCTGCGAATGGAAGGTATGGGACTACAAGTGCCTTTTGTTCTTTCATTTATGTAGTGGGTAGTGACGAAGTTCCGGTTTTATTGTCTAGTTTGGAAAGAATTAAGGTATTAGGTGTTTGTAGAAATGTCTAAGTGGAAGTTTTGGAATTGGATTGGGGTTGTAATTTAAGGGGTATGTTGCATTCTTGGTTGTTGAATTTTGAGATAATTGCAACGAATTTCTTTTCTTCTTCTTGTGTTAGTCTTGTGCTGTTAATTTAGATACCATTTCTCTGGTTTCTACTTTGTTAATTTCAGGTCGTTTAACAGACATACTCAAATGCCATCTATGGCTCCCTATGGGGTAACAATGAATGGAAATGGCCAGTCTGGGCCATCTTATAAATGGCAAAGGGTCTTACTTAAAGTAAGCGGGGAAGCACTTGCTGGAGATCACACGCAGAATATTGACCCAAAGGTCTGATAAATTCTTAAACCATACTGTGATAATTATCCTTCTTTTGTTGCTTTCTGATATAGGAGTGTTTTTCCCCGTACAATATTAGGTAACAATGGAAATTGCAAGAGAGGTTGCATCGGTGACTCGCCTTGGCATTGAGGTATGTTCAATGCTTTAGATTAGAGAATTGTAATTTGCATGACATATTATTTTTATATACTTGAAGGCAGGGGCGCACACACACCCACAGAAGTTTTATTAATATTTTCCTTGCAATATTATTGTAGTGTGATGTTGATGATTACAACATCTGTTTTATAAAGTTCAACTTAGTGAAATTTGGGGATTCCAGAAGTATCTATTCTCTCTCTCTCTCTCTCTCTCTCTCTCTCTCTCTCTCTCTCTCTCTCTCTCTCCCTCCCTCCTGATTGTACCAGATACTTTTGTTTTGTAACACTAAAGATATAGAAACAGGAACTTTGTTCCTAGTCATTTAGCAATGCTTGTAGGTCCTGTACAAAATGTGGGCTATATTGTAATTAGCACCACTTAGTAGACCACAATACTCCCTTCACTCACTAGTTTAACTTAAATTTCCCAATATTTACCATTTCCAACTTTAAAATGTCGAAATAAAGGAAATGGGTAGTGGTTCGTGTGCGAAAGTTGAGCAATATTTGCCTTATATGACATGAAAATTGGGGTTTGGAGGGATTATTTTTTTTTTTTTTAAGCTTAGAAACTTTCTTTGAAGTATGCATATTTCTCCTCTTTTATTTTCTATTTACTGTTTACATTCAATTTTATAGGATGTTGGCAACTGTCATGAATTCAATATTTCTTCAAGCAACAATGGAAAGTATCGGCATCCCTACTCGAGTGCAGACTGCATTTCGTATGTCTGAGGTTGCAGAGCCTTATATACGTCGAAGGGCTGTGAGGCATTTGGAGAAAGGGAGGGTAGTGATCTTTGCAGCAGGAACTGGAAATCCATTCTTTACCACAGATACTGCTGCAGCACTTCGTGGTGCAGAAAGTAAGTTGAATCTTTTGTGTTTGAATGCTACCTTGGCTTAATGAGAATTCATGGTACCTATCATAGTGTGAGGCAAACCACTGCGGTTAAAAGTAATTTATTTAGGATGTTTCAAAATTTGCCCCAAGTTACTAATTAATATACCCAAGTTTGTTCTAACACTGTCTTGACTGTGGCACCATATATAGTCCTGATTACTGAATTTCAACTCTTCTTTGGTGGAAAATTTCTGTCTAAGAAACTAATTTCTTTGCTTCAATTTTAGTATCTTTCAATCAATTATTGATCCAGTCAATGGACAGGTTGTGCTCAAAACTGCAAATGTGGGTGGGTTTTAGGAACTATTTTCTTTGTTTCAAACTGTTTTTCATTTTCTTTTTTATCTAGTCAATGCAGAGGTTGTGCTGAAAGCTACAAATGTTGATGGGGTTTATGACGATAATCCAAGGTGTAACCCAAATGCCCGACTTCTTGATAATCTAACATATCAGGAGGTGATGTCGAAAGATCTTTCGGTGATGGACATGACTGCCATTACTTTATGCCAGGAAAACAACATTCCTGGTATGTTCTTTTTTTGGTTGGTATCCAAAACATATATGTGTGTGTGTGTGTATATATATATATTTCTTTTGTTCTTTTCAATTATTTTTTCCCATTTTATCCGTTTTACCTAATGCCATTTGGATTGATCTTGGTATTTGTAATATCCAACCTTCTTACCATGTGGAACAGGCTCTTATTGATTCTTTCGTATGGTGCAGTTGTTGTGTTCAATCTAAACAAACCGGGTAACATCTCAAAAGCCATAAAGGGAGAGAAGGTTGGCACATTGATTGGAGCAACACGGAATTCTACTGTGACGACGACATGAGGCATGGTTTTCATTTTTCCTGGTTGAGGTTATATTGAGGATGGTTTACGGCATCTTTTCTTTGTTTTTTTTCTTTTTTTCTTTTTTTGTCAATGGTATTCAGCGTCTTTAGTGTAAATAAATTTTGAATTTTGTGTTTTAACAATTTGGAAGTTTCGTAGCATTGTTAGTTGATCCAAGTAATTCAGTCTCTAGTCATTGCACAAATTCAAGCTGAGAAAAAGGGTAAGAGCACCATGTGGCACTCATGAAACGAACCCAATAATTAATATGTTGTGTTGTAGTATAAGCAACTTTGCCGAGTTTGGCATTCAATGGAGGTAGCAAATGTTTTCTTTAAAAGTTTCCTTTGCTAACCTATGTGGCACTTTGATACTAAAACTTGCTCTACTTCTAAACTTTGTCACTCGCATATTAATCAGGAGACGAAGGCTTGGAATTTAGACTGTATTATTCACCTCATTGATCCTTGTATTATCCCCCCGTTACATGTAAGTTTTTCTTCTGGAATTGGGACTATGAAGATCAGCTTGTATGGCCATGGAGCAAGAATGGGCAATTTACAGTAAAGAGTGGCTACCACTGGTCAATGAAGAATGGTCGGTGCTTGTCTCTGATCCCTCAGAATGCTATGGATACAAATATTTGGAGGGTGGTTTGTAGCCCCTTTGACAAGCTTAAGGTTGAGAATGCTCTGCGTCTTCCAGACAAGTGGAGACAATGGAAGTGGTTATTGAGCCCTAGATATAAAACTCGAGAGTGTCTTATTATATTGAGTTTTTATAAAAAATAGTCAAAATTTACCATATACTTTCATAAATGTCAGTTTTTATAAAAACTTTCAAAAATAGAAAAAAAAACTCACCTAAATAGACTCAAATGCCCTCAAAACTAAAACCCGTGTAAACATAAAAAGCAAAACCTGCAATCTCTGTCTTCATCTGACTGACATAAAACATAAAAACTCCGCTGCATCAATGTTATATCATTGGAGGGACAAGCTTTTGTGGTTGATAATGATTAAGCCAAAAATCGTCCTTGACCCCATAAACAAGCTTCTGTAAATTATTTACGGGACTTTGAGAACCAGACATCTCAATTGGCCTCCCTTGTTTCCGATCATGTATATGCGGCCAACTTGAACCATGAGTACTATTCCCATTTGAGTACACATCCCACCGAAAACTCTTACAACAAGTTTCTTTCCGTAATGTGGCTGACTTGAGTTCCCTATAACAATAATTTTTTGTGTTTATTTACAATGATGATCGCCATATTCTTCCCTCCAATGATATATAACATTGATCAATACATAGGGGAGTTTTTATGTTTGAAGTCAAATGAAAACAGAGATTGGAAGTTTTGTTTGTTAGGTTTATGTGGTTTTTAGTTTTGAGAATATTTGAGTCTATTTAGGCGAATTTTTTGCTATTTTTGAAAGTTTTTATAAAAATTGACATTTATAAAAATAATGGGTAAATTTTGGCTCTTCAATAGGTGGTTTTGCAGTCTTCAGTCCCAACGACATCACAACATACTCATATGCCCCCACTGCCCCAAACATCTACATGTGGTTTGCTTATATATATCTTCATCTGCTAACATGATCTGATTGTGTTGAATCAAGCGTTGCCATCTAGGAAAGATAAGAGATATATACAAAGAATAGAGAGCAATCATTATATCAACAAGACTTTATACATGAGGCAAGTTCCTATTTGAATGCCCGAAGCAGTTAACAAGTTTAACGGTGGAGGGGTATTCACACTTTTAAGAGATTAGAGGGCTTAAAACCAAATTGAAAGTCTAATTGGAAATCGAAAGTACGTAGTTCATAAATACATGAGGCATTCCTAAATTTTTCTCAAATAATAAAAGAGAGTGTTGCTATTTCCACCCGTTTTATTTTCTCACCCATCTTATCTTCTCACCCACCATGTAAATTTGAAAAAAATACAATCTTATCTTTCCATCCACTATTGTTCCTAAAATATCCTTTCATTAGACAGTTGTTATTTCCAACCCCAGTCCTATTTTCTCACATACCTTATCTTCCCACCTATCATGTAAATTTGAAAAAACACAATCTCATCTTTGCACCCACCATTATTCCTAAATACCCATTTTTCTTGACCCACATGTTTCCTTCTTATTTTGTTGACATGTGTCCTCTCACTTAACATTCAACACAACATTGTTAACTTTGAATTAAAAAAAAAAACTCGAAATTGAAATAAAAGAAAACAACGCAGCAGTCACCCAAGCACCCACCCACAACCGCCAAACCTCAATAGCCACCAACACCAACAACCCCATACCAGTGGTGGAAATTCCCTATTTTAGTGTTATAGATGCAATATGAAGAACATTGAGGTTCCACCCTAAAACTAATTGGCAATGGGGGGAGTATCTCAACTCCTTATAAGCCCTTTTAGGTTTCTTAACTTTCCATTGTGGGACTTTTTACCTTCACATTCTCACACAATCAGCAAGAGCATTGTTGTTTTGGGATTGCATTGATTTGGTAATATCCAATCCATGAGGAATATCCGAGCTTAGGACGATGAGATGGGACATGCAAAGAAATTCATAGGGGGTGGCTATTGAGAGGAGGGAGGAGAGAAATAAGGAGAAAAAATGAGGATGGAAGGGTCGATGGTTGCGTGGGAAGATGAGACAGATGGTAGGGTAGGTCGTGGCTATTAGAGAGAGAGAGAGA
>NW_018922368.1:86678-124292 GCF_002207925.1 Prunus avium | reverse complement strand
TTATTCTTCTCTCAAGGAGGAATATATATACTACATACAGAGTGGGTACAAATAGGAAATATGTACAAAATTCCTAATTCTACTCAAAATAGATAATTACAATAAAATATAAATTCTATTCATAATATGAGCATTGACTCACGCCAACAAACACTAGTACTAGTGTCATTAGATTGGAGCACTGGAAATGACAAAAGGATCGCCACAATTGGTGAGTAATTTTCAGCGTGTTATTGGTGTCCAAGGTAAGAAGTGGGGCAGAGGAGGATGAAATAGGTGAGTAAATTCACACTTTTTCATAATAAAAAATTAAAAGAAAAATAATGTATCCTATTTTTATGGAACACAACTACCCATTATCTTTTTTAATTTAAAAAAAAGTTAAATATTTTAAATTTTAAAAAAAGCCTCTCGCAGGTGTGGAAGCGCGTGCAGAGAGATTAGTATATATAAAGCAAAAGGCAGAGAATGGTGAAACATTCAAAATACCATAAAATTCCCTTGGTTAATGCAAACATTAAGAATTGAAATTATTAATTAAATGAGGATAATATGGTAAATTCACACTTTTTCATAATAAAAAATTAAAAGAAAAATAATGTATCCTATTTTTATGGAACACAACTACCCATTATCTTTTTTAATTTAAAAAAAAGTTAAATATTTTAAATTTTAAAAAAAGCCTCTCGCAGGTGTGGAAGCGCGTGCAGAGAGATTAGTATATATAAAGCAAAAGGCAGAGAATGGTGAAACATTCAAAATACCATAAAATTCCCTTGGTTAATGCAAACATTAAGAATTGAAATTATTAATTAAATGAGGATAATATGGTAAATTCACACTTTTTCATAATAAAAAATTAAAAGAAAAATAATGTATCCTATTTTTATGGAACACAACTACCCATTATCTTTTTTAATTTAAAAAAAAGTTAAATATTTTAAATTTTAAAAAAAGCCTCTCGCAGGTGTGGAAGCGCGTGCAGAGAGATTAGTATATATAAAGCAAAAGGCAGAGAATGGTGAAACATTCAAAATACCATAAAATTCCCTTGGTTAATGCAAACATTAAGAATTGAAATTATTAATTAAATGAGGATAATATGGTAAATTCACACTTTTTCATATTTAAAAAATTAAAATTAAAAGAAAAATAAGATAATGGATCCTATTTTTATGGAATACAACTACCCATTATCTTTTTTAATTCTAAAATAAATTTTAAATTTTTTTTAAAAAGCCTCTCGCAGGCGCGGAAGCGCATGTAGAGAGGCTAGTATATATAAAATAAAAGGCAGAGAATTGTGAAACATTCAAAATACCAGAAAATGCCCTTGGTTAATGCAAACATTAAAAATTGAAATGATTAATTAAATGAGGATAATATGGTAAATTCACACTTTTTCATAATAAAAAATTAAAAGAAAAATAATGTATCCTATTTTTATGGAACACAACTACCCATTATCTTTTTTAATTTAAAAAAAAGTTAAATATTTTAAATTTTAAAAAAAGCCTCTCGCAGGTGTGGAAGCGCGTGCAGAGAGATTAGTATATATAAAGCAAAAGGCAGAGAATGGTGAAACATTCAAAATACCATAAAATTCCCTTGGTTAATGCAAACATTAAGAATTGAAATTATTAATTAAATGAGGATAATATGGTAAATTCACACTTTTTCATAATAAAAAATTAAAAGAAAAATAATGTATCCTATTTTTATGGAACACAACTACCCATTATCTTTTTTAATTTAAAAAAAAGTTAAATATTTTAAATTTTAAAAAAAGCCTCTCGCAGGTGTGGAAGCGCGTGCAGAGAGATTAGTATATATAAAGCAAAAGGCAGAGAATGGTGAAACATTCAAAATACCATAAAATTCCCTTGGTTAATGCAAACATTAAGAATTGAAATTATTAATTAAATGAGGATAATATGGTAAATTCACACTTTTTCATAATAAAAAATTAAAAGAAAAATAATGTATCCTATTTTTATGGAACACAACTACCCATTATCTTTTTTAATTTAAAAAAAAGTTAAATATTTTAAATTTTAAAAAAAGCCTCTCGCAGGTGTGGAAGCGCGTGCAGAGAGATTAGTATATATAAAGCAAAAGGCAGAGAATGGTGAAACATTCAAAATACCATAAAATTCCCTTGGTTAATGCAAACATTAAGAATTGAAATTATTAATTAAATGAGGATAATATGGTAAATTCACACTTTTTCATATTTAAAAAATTAAAATTAAAAGAAAAATAAGATAATGGATCCTATTTTTATGGAATACAACTACCCATTATCTTTTTTAATT
This sequence comes from Prunus avium, assembly GCF_002207925.1. Next base: position 121,977 of record NW_018922368.1, on the reverse strand, counting down.
CTAAAATAAATTTTAAATTTTTTTTAAAAAGCCTCTCGCAGGCGCGGAAGCGCATGTAGAGAGGCTAGTATATATAAAATAAAAGGCAGAGAATTGTGAAACATTCAAAATACCAGAAAATGCCCTTGGTTAATGCAAACATTAAAAATTGAAATGATTAATTAAATGAGGATAATATGGTAAATTCACACTTTTTCATAATAAAAAATTAAAAGAAAAATAATGTATCCTATTTTTATGGAACACAACTACCCATTATCTTTTTTAATTTAAAAAAAAGTTAAATATTTTAAATTTTAAAAAAAGCCTCTCGCAGGTGTGGAAGCGCGTGCAGAGAGATTAGTATATATAAAGCAAAAGGCAGAGAATGGTGAAACATTCAAAATACCATAAAATTCCCTTGGTTAATGCAAACATTAAGAATTGAAATTATTAATTAAATGAGGATAATATGGTAAATTCACACTTTTTCATAATAAAAAATTAAAAGAAAAATAATGTATCCTATTTTTATGGAACACAACTACCCATTATCTTTTTTAATTTAAAAAAAAGTTAAATATTTTAAATTTTAAAAAAAGCCTCTCGCAGGTGTGGAAGCGCGTGCAGAGAGATTAGTATATATAAAGCAAAAGGCAGAGAATGGTGAAACATTCAAAATACCATAAAATTCCCTTGGTTAATGCAAACATTAAGAATTGAAATTATTAATTAAATGAGGATAATATGGTAAATTCACACTTTTTCATAATAAAAAATTAAAAGAAAAATAATGTATCCTATTTTTATGGAACACAACTACCCATTATCTTTTTTAATTTAAAAAAAAGTTAAATATTTTAAATTTTAAAAAAAGCCTCTCGCAGGTGTGGAAGCGCGTGCAGAGAGATTAGTATATATAAAGCAAAAGGCAGAGAATGGTGAAACATTCAAAATACCATAAAATTCCCTTGGTTAATGCAAACATTAAGAATTGAAATTATTAATTAAATGAGGATAATATGGTAAATTCACACTTTTTCATATTTAAAAAATTAAAATTAAAAGAAAAATAAGATAATGGATCCTATTTTTATGGAATACAACTACCCATTATCTTTTTTAATTCTAAAATAAATTTTAAATTTTTTTTAAAAAGCCTCTCGCAGGCGCGGAAGCGCATGTAGAGAGGCTAGTATATATAAAATAAAAGGCAGAGAATTGTGAAACATTCAAAATACCAGAAAATGCCCTTGGTTAATGCAAACATTAAAAATTGAAATGATTAATTAAATGAGGATAATATGGTAAATTCACACTTTTTCATAATAAAAAATTAAAAGAAAAATAATGTATCCTATTTTTATGGAACACAACTACCCATTATCTTTTTTAATTTAAAAAAAAGTTAAATATTTTAAATTTTAAAAAAAGCCTCTCGCAGGTGTGGAAGCGCGTGCAGAGAGATTAGTATATATAAAGCAAAAGGCAGAGAATGGTGAAACATTCAAAATACCATAAAATTCCCTTGGTTAATGCAAACATTAAGAATTGAAATTATTAATTAAATGAGGATAATATGGTAAATTCACACTTTTTCATAATAAAAAATTAAAAGAAAAATAATGTATCCTATTTTTATGGAACACAACTACCCATTATCTTTTTTAATTTAAAAAAAAGTTAAATATTTTAAATTTTAAAAAAAGCCTCTCGCAGGTGTGGAAGCGCGTGCAGAGAGATTAGTATATATAAAGCAAAAGGCAGAGAATGGTGAAACATTCAAAATACCATAAAATTCCCTTGGTTAATGCAAACATTAAGAATTGAAATTATTAATTAAATGAGGATAATATGGTAAATTCACACTTTTTCATAATAAAAAATTAAAAGAAAAATAATGTATCCTATTTTTATGGAACACAACTACCCATTATCTTTTTTAATTTAAAAAAAAGTTAAATATTTTAAATTTTAAAAAAAGCCTCTCGCAGGTGTGGAAGCGCGTGCAGAGAGATTAGTATATATAAAGCAAAAGGCAGAGAATGGTGAAACATTCAAAATACCATAAAATTCCCTTGGTTAATGCAAACATTAAGAATTGAAATTATTAATTAAATGAGGATAATATGGTAAATTCACACTTTTTCATATTTAAAAAATTAAAATTAAAAGAAAAATAAGATAATGGATCCTATTTTTATGGAATACAACTACCCATTATCTTTTTTAATTCTAAAATAAATTTTAAATTTTTTTTAAAAAGCCTCTCGCAGGCGCGGAAGCGCATGTAGAGAGGCTAGTATATATAAAATAAAAGGCAGAGAATTGTGAAACATTCAAAATACCAGAAAATGCCCTTGGTTAATGCAAACATTAAAAATTGAAATGATTAATTAAATGAGGATAATATGGTAAATTCACACTTTTTCATAATAAAAAATTAAAAGAAAAATAATGTATCCTATTTTTATGGAACACAACTACCCATTATCTTTTTTAATTTAAAAAAAAGTTAAATATTTTAAATTTTAAAAAAAGCCTCTCGCAGGTGTGGAAGCGCGTGCAGAGAGATTAGTATATATAAAGCAAAAGGCAGAGAATGGTGAAACATTCAAAATACCATAAAATTCCCTTGGTTAATGCAAACATTAAGAATTGAAATTATTAATTAAATGAGGATAATATGGTAAATTCACACTTTTTCATAATAAAAAATTAAAAGAAAAATAATGTATCCTATTTTTATGGAACACAACTACCCATTATCTTTTTTAATTTAAAAAAAAGTTAAATATTTTAAATTTTAAAAAAAGCCTCTCGCAGGTGTGGAAGCGCGTGCAGAGAGATTAGTATATATAAAGCAAAAGGCAGAGAATGGTGAAACATTCAAAATACCATAAAATTCCCTTGGTTAATGCAAACATTAAGAATTGAAATTATTAATTAAATGAGGATAATATGGTAAATTCACACTTTTTCATAATAAAAAATTAAAAGAAAAATAATGTATCCTATTTTTATGGAACACAACTACCCATTATCTTTTTTAATTTAAAAAAAAGTTAAATATTTTAAATTTTAAAAAAAGCCTCTCGCAGGTGTGGAAGCGCGTGCAGAGAGATTAGTATATATAAAGCAAAAGGCAGAGAATGGTGAAACATTCAAAATACCATAAAATTCCCTTGGTTAATGCAAACATTAAGAATTGAAATTATTAATTAAATGAGGATAATATGGTAAATTCACACTTTTTCATATTTAAAAAATTAAAATTAAAAGAAAAATAAGATAATGGATCCTATTTTTATGGAATACAACTACCCATTATCTTTTTTAATTCTAAAATAAATTTTAAATTTTTTTTAAAAAGCCTCTCGCAGGCGCGGAAGCGCATGTAGAGAGGCTAGTATATATAAAATAAAAGGCAGAGAATTGTGAAACATTCAAAATACCAGAAAATGCCCTTGGTTAATGCAAACATTAAAAATTGAAATGATTAATTAAATGAGGATAATATGGTAAATTCACACTTTTTCATAATAAAAAATTAAAAGAAAAATAATGTATCCTATTTTTATGGAACACAACTACCCATTATCTTTTTTAATTTAAAAAAAAGTTAAATATTTTAAATTTTAAAAAAAGCCTCTCGCAGGTGTGGAAGCGCGTGCAGAGAGATTAGTATATATAAAGCAAAAGGCAGAGAATGGTGAAACATTCAAAATACCATAAAATTCCCTTGGTTAATGCAAACATTAAGAATTGAAATTATTAATTAAATGAGGATAATATGGTAAATTCACACTTTTTCATAATAAAAAATTAAAAGAAAAATAATGTATCCTATTTTTATGGAACACAACTACCCATTATCTTTTTTAATTTAAAAAAAAGTTAAATATTTTAAATTTTAAAAAAAGCCTCTCGCAGGTGTGGAAGCGCGTGCAGAGAGATTAGTATATATAAAGCAAAAGGCAGAGAATGGTGAAACATTCAAAATACCATAAAATTCCCTTGGTTAATGCAAACATTAAGAATTGAAATTATTAATTAAATGAGGATAATATGGTAAATTCACACTTTTTCATAATAAAAAATTAAAAGAAAAATAATGTATCCTATTTTTATGGAACACAACTACCCATTATCTTTTTTAATTTAAAAAAAAGTTAAATATTTTAAATTTTAAAAAAAGCCTCTCGCAGGTGTGGAAGCGCGTGCAGAGAGATTAGTATATATAAAGCAAAAGGCAGAGAATGGTGAAACATTCAAAATACCATAAAATTCCCTTGGTTAATGCAAACATTAAGAATTGAAATTATTAATTAAATGAGGATAATATGGTAAATTCACACTTTTTCATATTTAAAAAATTAAAATTAAAAGAAAAATAAGATAATGGATCCTATTTTTATGGAATACAACTACCCATTATCTTTTTTAATTCTAAAATAAATTTTAAATTTTTTTTAAAAAGCCTCTCGCAGGCGCGGAAGCGCATGTAGAGAGGCTAGTATATATAAAATAAAAGGCAGAGAATTGTGAAACATTCAAAATACCAGAAAATGCCCTTGGTTAATGCAAACATTAAAAATTGAAATGATTAATTAAATGAGGATAATATGGTAAATTCACACTTTTTCATAATAAAAAATTAAAAGAAAAATAATGTATCCTATTTTTATGGAACACAACTACCCATTATCTTTTTTAATTTAAAAAAAAGTTAAATATTTTAAATTTTAAAAAAAGCCTCTCGCAGGTGTGGAAGCGCGTGCAGAGAGATTAGTATATATAAAGCAAAAGGCAGAGAATGGTGAAACATTCAAAATACCATAAAATTCCCTTGGTTAATGCAAACATTAAGAATTGAAATTATTAATTAAATGAGGATAATATGGTAAATTCACACTTTTTCATAATAAAAAATTAAAAGAAAAATAATGTATCCTATTTTTATGGAACACAACTACCCATTATCTTTTTTAATTTAAAAAAAAGTTAAATATTTTAAATTTTAAAAAAAGCCTCTCGCAGGTGTGGAAGCGCGTGCAGAGAGATTAGTATATATAAAGCAAAAGGCAGAGAATGGTGAAACATTCAAAATACCATAAAATTCCCTTGGTTAATGCAAACATTAAGAATTGAAATTATTAATTAAATGAGGATAATATGGTAAATTCACACTTTTTCATAATAAAAAATTAAAAGAAAAATAATGTATCCTATTTTTATGGAACACAACTACCCATTATCTTTTTTAATTTAAAAAAAAGTTAAATATTTTAAATTTTAAAAAAAGCCTCTCGCAGGTGTGGAAGCGCGTGCAGAGAGATTAGTATATATAAAGCAAAAGGCAGAGAATGGTGAAACATTCAAAATACCATAAAATTCCCTTGGTTAATGCAAACATTAAGAATTGAAATTATTAATTAAATGAGGATAATATGGTAAATTCACACTTTTTCATATTTAAAAAATTAAAATTAAAAGAAAAATAAGATAATGGATCCTATTTTTATGGAATACAACTACCCATTATCTTTTTTAATTCTAAAATAAATTTTAAATTTTTTTTAAAAAGCCTCTCGCAGGCGCGGAAGCGCATGTAGAGAGGCTAGTATATATAAAATAAAAGGCAGAGAATTGTGAAACATTCAAAATACCAGAAAATGCCCTTGGTTAATGCAAACATTAAAAATTGAAATGATTAATTAAATGAGGATAATATGGTAAATTCACACTTTTTCATAATAAAAAATTAAAAGAAAAATAATGTATCCTATTTTTATGGAACACAACTACCCATTATCTTTTTTAATTTAAAAAAAAGTTAAATATTTTAAATTTTAAAAAAAGCCTCTCGCAGGTGTGGAAGCGCGTGCAGAGAGATTAGTATATATAAAGCAAAAGGCAGAGAATGGTGAAACATTCAAAATACCATAAAATTCCCTTGGTTAATGCAAACATTAAGAATTGAAATTATTAATTAAATGAGGATAATATGGTAAATTCACACTTTTTCATAATAAAAAATTAAAAGAAAAATAATGTATCCTATTTTTATGGAACACAACTACCCATTATCTTTTTTAATTTAAAAAAAAGTTAAATATTTTAAATTTTAAAAAAAGCCTCTCGCAGGTGTGGAAGCGCGTGCAGAGAGATTAGTATATATAAAGCAAAAGGCAGAGAATGGTGAAACATTCAAAATACCATAAAATTCCCTTGGTTAATGCAAACATTAAGAATTGAAATTATTAATTAAATGAGGATAATATGGTAAATTCACACTTTTTCATAATAAAAAATTAAAAGAAAAATAATGTATCCTATTTTTATGGAACACAACTACCCATTATCTTTTTTAATTTAAAAAAAAGTTAAATATTTTAAATTTTAAAAAAAGCCTCTCGCAGGTGTGGAAGCGCGTGCAGAGAGATTAGTATATATAAAGCAAAAGGCAGAGAATGGTGAAACATTCAAAATACCATAAAATTCCCTTGGTTAATGCAAACATTAAGAATTGAAATTATTAATTAAATGAGGATAATATGGTAAATTCACACTTTTTCATATTTAAAAAATTAAAATTTAAAGAAAAATTAGATGATGAATCCTATTTTTATGGAATACAACTACCCATTATCTTTTTTAATTCTAAAATAAATTTTAAATTTTTTTTAAAAAGCCTCTCGCAGGCGCGGAAGCGCATGTAGAGAGGCTAGTATATATAAAATAAAAGGCAGAGAATTGTGAAACATTCAAAATACCAGAAAATGCCCTTGGTTAATGCAAACATTAAAAATTGAAATGATTAATTAAATGAGGATAATATGGTAAATTCACACTTTTTCATAATAAAAAATTAAAAGAAAAATAATGTATCCTATTTTTATGGAACACAACTACCCATTATCTTTTTTAATTTAAAAAAAAGTTAAATATTTTAAATTTTAAAAAAAGCCTCTCGCAGGTGTGGAAGCGCGTGCAGAGAGATTAGTATATATAAAGCAAAAGGCAGAGAATGGTGAAACATTCAAAATACCATAAAATTCCCTTGGTTAATGCAAACATTAAGAATTGAAATTATTAATTAAATGAGGATAATATGGTAAATTCACACTTTTTCATATTTAAAAAATTAAAATTAAAAGAAAAATAAGATAATGGATCCTATTTTTATGGAATACAACTACCCATTATTTTTTTTAATTCTAAAATAAATTTTTTTTTGCGCTGAAGCGAGTGTGAAGAGGCTAGTTTTTATTTCAACAATAAAATATTTGTTAATTTTAAACAATTTTTCTAATAAAAAAAATTTAAACACTTACATTGTGATGTGTCATGTCTTAAACAGTTAGATTATTTAAATGGTCTAGATATTGTGAAATGTAGGTAAATGCACGAGAGCTAAATGTAGAGACTCAAAATCCATGCCTAAACTAGCTTAACTGATTCAACCAAAAAAAAAAAAGCTTAACATGTCAAGGAAAGTGTGGGTACAGTACAACACAGACAAATGGAAGTTTATGTCAATTTCAACACGCAATTGTTTTGGGTAGCTATTTATTTGTTATATTATATTATATGTTTAGTAACTAAAAATAAATACATTATTTATTGCCCCGGGTTCGGGAATGGGGATAACAATACCATCCCCTGCCCATCTCCGATAAGGTATTTTGAAAAATCGAAGATCCCCATACCCATCCCCATTCTCCCTCGAAATCTCTCCCCGTTAGAGCCGAGGACCTGATGGGCTACTTTAATTTTGGGGAGTAAAGTGATATTTGACTGAAGTTTCAGAGGTGCTCCAGTAAATAAGTCTATAATAAAAAAAGAAACTTATATTAATGCTTGTAGCTCAAATAGTTAAAAGCTTTTATTATTCTTATATTCGAGGTCTTAGGTTCGATTTCCCACGTCCTTGCTTGTAAAAATTTATAATTTATATATATAAAATAAAAGTAAAAAACTGAAATGAGAAGCCCAAAATAACATACCCAGCCCACCCGACGCATCACCCTGCACGCATAACCGCCCCTTCAAGCACCCGTGAAAGAAAAGAGAAGAACGAGCTCGCTGCTGCACTCAACCTTCAAGGCTTAATTCAAGCGATTCAAGCTCCTATATTCGTGAGGTAATCTTCTTTTCATTTCTCAATTTTTTTATGTTAAAAGTAGGGGATTATTTTTTGGGTTTATGAAGTATCAATTAGGGATTTGCAATTGAGACTTATGAATTATCAAATAGGATTTGCAATTGATTTTGGTGTTCTTGCTTATATGAATCATCAAATTGGGATTTTGATGAATTGATTAGTTGCTGACATGCTGTTTTGGTGGTTCAAGATGTGATAAAGGCCTAGTTTCTGATTTAAAATTAATGACATTTTCTGGATTTTGAAGTCAGGTTAGTTTTTGTGAAGGTTCGAATTTTTTTGGTTCATGTCTCATAATTGTAGCTGGTAATTGGGCTCTTTTGTGTGGGTTTTAATTCTTACTTTTGTTAAACGTTGAAGAATAGGGGAGGAGAGCTGAGTATAAACAATTTTTCTTTCGTTTTTGAAAGAAGCGTGCCAGGAAAGAGGGTACAAAGAAAACTAATTTTCACGGAGAAAAATGTAGTGGTGGGTGGAAATGTTATATGTTGCTATAATAAATGTCTCACGAAGTCCTTTTGGATGGATTTGTACGCTTGCTTTTCATCAAAGAAAAGGTTCTTGTCTCCTTATGGCTTCAGGAGTTAATTTAATTGTAATAAACTAGTTAATTTTCACTTTACTCTGATTTTTGGGGTATTTATCTTGATTATGGTCTATTATATAAAGTCTTTGTACAATTTATGCACAAGGCGCCCTGTTGCAATTTCCAAGATATGGCCATTTGTAATTATTGTGTATCTACAACAAAAAGTTAACCTAATTCGGGAAGGTAGTTATAGTCCTTTCATATTCCCATGTTTCTTATTTTGTTTTGTTATTTGATAGATTGCTGCTGAAGGCATATCTTATGGCCAGCACTGGTGGAAAAAAGGAGCTTGAATGGATAGAGAGAGTGAGATCAGAGGGAGCTGTTCCACTTCTTGATGCAGAAAATTGCCGAAATGGTTGGTCTTCTCCACCTGGGGACAAGTTTATGGTTAGAGGTCCTGAGTACTTGACAAACAGGGTTAAAGTTCCTGCTGGTGAATACCTTCTAAAGCCTCTTGGTTTCGATTGGATAAGAGGTTCTACAAAAATTGGGGAGGTCTTAAAACATCCCAACAGTCGTGTGAGAAAGGCTATTGAGGACGAGTGTCTGACAGGTGATAAGCCTTTTGTTTGGGCTTTCAATCTACAAGTTCCTAGTAAGGATAATTATAGTGCTGTAGCATATTTTACAACCAAGGAGCCTATTCCTGAGGGGTCTTTGATGGACCGGTTCTTAAAAGGTGATGATGGGTTTAGGAATTCAAGGCTTAAATTGATTGCCAACATTGTGAAGGGTCCTTGGATTGTGAGGAAAGCAGTTGGGGAGCAGGCCATATGCATAATTGGGCGTGCCCTTTCTTGTAAATATTGTGTATCAGACAATTTCTTAGAAGTAGATGTGGATATTGGATCTTCCATGGTTGCAAGTGCAATAGTTCATCTGGCATTTGGTTATATAACAACGCTGACTGTTGACCTTGCCTTTCTCATTGAGGGCCAAACTGAATCAGAGCTTCCAGAACAAGTCTTAGGTGCTGTAAGATTCTCTGAATTAGACCCTGCTGTGGCTAGGGCAATTGAACCATCGTCTAGTAGGAGTGCTGGCAGTTTGCAGTCTAATCTGCCTACGCGATTATGGAAGTCCATAGGGCAGGGGTTTTCCCACATGCTTCATCCAGGTACCCAAGAAAATGGCTCTAGCTTGGGCTCAGCACATGGTAATGGGATTGGGGATCAAGAAGGAAATTCAGAAGAACCTAAGAAATGGTAAGTTCTTCTGTCTAGAGGTCCCATTGAGATTTCTTTTTTCCTTTTTCATTGTGAACAGTTGATCTTTGGAAGAAAGGAAGTGGGAATGCTTCCTTATGAAATAATGAACTTGAACTTGTGTTGGATTCAGATATCAAAAACTAAATATTGTATTGTACAAAACAAAAATACTAATGACGTCATTTTATATGCTTCCATGCATTATATTTTTTTAACTCAGATGTATGCTTTTGAATAGATATTCATTTTGTAATTTAGAGAAAAACATGGACATTGGTCCTCTGGATCTATCAGGCTCTCTTGCAAAATGGCAAACTGGGCCTGTCTGTTTTTTATATGTTGAGTAGTTGATGACAGGACGTGAAGAAACTTTCCTTTATTTTATTGTATTCAATTTTTCATGTCCATTATGGTTAATCTTACACATCCTTCTGCCGATCAAAAAATTATTAGCACTCTTGATTGCTTTTATTTTTATGTACGTTCTTTTTTTTCACATGAGTATACGTATCTGCGTCATTGACCTATAACATTATATGAATACGTTATATCTGCAGATAATCAAATGAAGTGTGATGACCATGAAACAAAGTGATTCAGAATTTTTTGAAGTGACAAGAATCCAACTTTCTCCGTATTGATTGCTTCACTGGTGTCATCTGCTTGTCTCTGGGCTGTTGGGTATACCAATGATGCCAAGAGCTAGCTTTGCTACCCTGGTATACTCTATGCCCTTGGGTGGGCACTGATGTCCAATTGGCAAGACATTCAGATTATCGGCCTCTTAATTTATATAGGTAAAACTCTTTTTTCTTTTATTTTTTATTTAAACGAGTATATATTAAATAGTGGCCCTGTGTGTAGAAAACTATAGTAAAATTTGTTAGATTCCACTTCATTGAATTTTCTGTAACGATTGAATGAAAGCAATTGGAGATTATGGACCGTTTCTTCTTTTATTTTCTTATTCAGAGTTATCACAAGATGATGTGCCTTTATTTTTCCAATTATTTTGGCTGGAATACAATTTTTGTAAAAATTTCATTTATTCTCAGCTCCTGTACCGTAGCGGCATCTTACTATTTGCAGCACTTTTTTTCCTGACTCAAATGGTTCTAAGAGATTGAAGATTTTCTAGTTTTAGTTGTGAGCAAAATGGATTCTATACGACAGCAAATGGAGTTCATCTAACAAATTTAGTCTAAATAGTGGTAGGAAAATTAGTTAAGATTAGGTTAAATCAATGTTCAAAATTCGAAATATAATGCATGCACATGAGGTTCCGTGTTGGATTCTCTCATTTTTCAATATCGCTTGTATTAGAAAAAAATAAATGAATAAGAAAAATAACGAGTAACTCATGCAAACTGCAAATTGCATTTTTTTCACTGGCAATCAAACAACGTACCACCTTCTGCGCTGGATGGATATGTATGGTAAGGAACGTTTTCATGATTTTTGATTTAAAAAGTTCTTTTATTTCTCTACCTTTGTTGAAGCAAGCGCAAATGGCTTCAGTCAAGATTTCCTATCAACTTACTGAAATCTTAGCTTTATCCAATTTCACCACATTGCTCAACTTTCCAAAAAAAAAGAAAAGGCTTTTAAAATTTTATAGAATCTATAAAACAGAATTTTCAATGGATGCAAGATATTTGCTCTTTATTTTTTTCCGACACAAATGATATTCTACTTTAATATCGGGGATTCGAAGTCAGCTGTAGAATCGGCTACAGAGTTGCACTTTCACTTTTGCTCACCATATGCTATATTGGAATGTTACATTAGAGAATTCCATTAGCGAGTAAGAGGTTGCAAGGTGGTCCATTTTAAGCCAATTTCGCAAATTAAAAAGGGTAAACTACGATAGGTATATAAGCTCCACACCAGTGTAAAAAGTATTCAATCGCTCTCTCCTTCTTTCCCTCTCTGTGATCGCTCGCAATCAGCCAAGAACAAGAACTGAATCGCTTTAAAGTTCAAAGCTCTCACCCAATCAACTCTCTTCTATCAGGTTTGCTTCTTCTTCTCCGTACGCGTCTTAGGATTTCGTTTCTTTATCCACCGTCAATGGATTCCCAAGAAGCTATTTTTTCGACGTTCGCGTGTCTCACGAGGATGATGGTTTCGTCTGGTTTTGATGCTGGTGTAGGGTTTCAATCTTAGGCTTACTTATAGTTTTCTTTAGGAGACGCTGGAGGTTAAATTTGAAAAGAAATAAAATTCGTAATGTATTTAAGGGATTTAACATGGAAGGAAGGTTTCGCAAATCGAATTTGGCTCTTTCCGTGTGCTCGCCCATCTATTGGAATTTTGAAGCTTCTAGGGTTTCATATGTGTGTATATATATTTATATATATGTACGTATATATGAAGAGTGGACGAAATGTTGAATTTGAGAATCTGGGGAATCAAATTAAGGGTTCTCTCCAGAAATTAGCATTTCTAGTCATTCAATTTCTTCGTGCTGCCTTAGAAATTCGAATTTTCATGGAATTGCTGATGGGATAGAGTATGGTTGATATCAAGGGTTTTGTTGGTATATAACGTTTCTGCTTGGGTGATATCGGAAGCTGTGTCTCTGTGATTTTCATTTTCTTCTATATTTGTGTTTATAGTATGGCCACTAAGGAAGTGAGAAGGCTGAGACCAGAAAGTTCAGTTTATACTCGACCAGTAGGAGTATCTTCAAAAACTGTTTGCGCCTATTGGATTGCTGGAAGGTGCACTAAGAAGTTCTGTAGGTTCTTGCACACAAGTGCACCCTCTACACTGGCGAACCCTCACATTTCAAAGCAGAAGGCTATTCAGAAGGGCAATGCATACAATGCTACTCAGAAAAGCAATGTTGTTCAGAAGTCCCCAGAAAAGGTCTGCAAGTTTTGGGTAGTAGGAAATTGTGTTGAAGGTGATCGATGCCCGTATTTGCATACATGGTTTCGTGGAGCTGGGTTCTCAATGTTGGCGAAGCTCCAAGGGCACAAGAAGGTACTTCTGATTTCAAAAATAAATGTCTTTAATTTGTTTTGTTCTCTGTTTTCTTTCCACAAGAACCTAGAAAAGTTGAAGAGGTTAAGAGGAAAAAAATCATTTTGGCTATTACTTTCTGTATTTTATCCATGTTACTTTGTAATTTGTATTATTATTAGTGATTTTGATTTTCAAAATTATAATTCACATGCTGCCAAACTCAGTTGTTTATAGAAGATAAAGCTCACATAAAGGCAGTTTTTTTTTGTTTTTTTTGTATATCGTGGTCTCCTTCAAAATTTATGTTTCTTTTTTTCACTTTTACAGAGAATAGATAATTCTATGTTGTTTTTGTTTATTTGTGAAGTTGGACTATCATTGTTATGATGAAATGTATTTTAACAGGCTGTCACTGGGATTGCACTTCCTGAAACATCTGACAAGCTTTATTCAGCCGGTACAGATGGAACAGCCAGAGTTTGGGACTGCCGGACTGGTCAATGTGGCAGTGTGATTAATCTTGGTGGTGAAGCAGGTTCTTTAGTTAGTGAGGGCCCATGGGTTTTTGTTGGTGTACCAAATGTTGTCAAGGTACTTGAGCTTGTTCATTTTTAACTTCATTGTTGTACCAAATGTTGGTTCAATATACATGCTGATTGTTCGTGATGTTGCAGGCATGGAACATTCAGACAAACGCTGAATTCAACCTGAATGGACCTGTTGGCCAAGTGCACGCCATGGTGGTTGCTAATGAAATGCTTTTTGCCGGGGCACAGGTAATGACCGTAACAGTTCTGCAAGTTCCCAATAATTGCATCGCTGGGCTTTTACGATAATCTTCATCCGTTTATTAATAGTGCCATTTAACATGAATTATTTGTTTCTTTTAATACTGTGCAGGATGGTGTTATATTGGTGTGGAAAGGTTGTTGTGAAAGTAATCCATTTCAGCTGGCTGCAACTCTGAAAGGCCACACTCAAGCTGTGGTATGTTTAACTGTTGGGCGCAGTAGGCTTTACTCAGGTTCTGTGGACCAAACAATCAGGGTAAGTTTGTGGCATCTACGAACAAGTTTTTCAACTTCTACAGTATACTGTTGGCATAGTGTTTGAAACTGAATATGATGTTTCAGAAAAAAATAAAATAGAACTTTGATTCTTAAGAACTTCTGCATTTAGTGTGTAATAGGATGATTTATTATGATCTTCCTGTTTCAGGTGTGGGACCTTGATACTTTACAGTGTATTATGACACTAAATGCGCATTCTGATGTGGTGATGTCTCTTATTTGCTGGGATCAATTCCTGCTCTCGTGCTCATTGGACTGCACAATAAAGGTGTGGGTTGCCACTGAAGGAGGCAACTTGGAAGTGACCTACACTCACAATGAAGAACATGTATGCTTTCCTTTCACAAAGCCTTTTCCACTTGTTATGTTATGTAGTTACGGTATTATGGTTGTTAGAGTATAAGGCAGTTAGTGATTCCTAGTGAACTGGGAAAACGTGTAGAACATCAATTTTGTGCCATTTAATTGCTTCTCTAAATTTTGTATTCTTATATAAGATGATGTTTCAAAATGTTTTTTCTTTATAGGGGATCTATAGAATAATTGATTTTCTGATCCGTTAATGTTCTAGATTTGAATGTATATTGTTTTCAGGGTAAAGGCTAACCTAATTTGATGGTGCTATTGTACATTCTACAGGGTGTTCTTGCTCTTAGCGGAATGCCAGATGCAGAAGCTAAGCCAATCTTGTTTTGCTCATGCAATGACACTTCTGTTCGCCTATACGAACTGCCATCGTGAGTACATGACACTCAGATTCTTCATGCTCCGATTCTTTTTACGATAAATTCCATTCTCACTTTATTGTGTGGTTATAGATTTACTGAGAGGGGCAGATTATTTGGCAAACGAGAAGTTCGGGCAATTCAGATAGGGCCCAGGGGACTATTTTTCAGTGGTGACGCAACTGGTCTCCTGTCTGTTTGGAAGTGGCTGGACCCTGGCCTCAAGGAACTGTCCTCATGACTCATTTGTTCAGTTTGTAAGAGCCATTACCATGATGGCGGGGAGGCATTGATGCTACAATTGTAACCATTTTGTATGTAAACTTTGACAATCCTTCAGTTATTCAAACTAGTTTTGTCATTGCGGTATGGATTGATTTGTTTGTACAGTATAATGTGCAGTGAGATTGTTAAATCCAAAAGATGATTAATTCTTCAGAATTCAATTTCACAGAAGTATAATTCTTTTTTTGGCCTAATCAAATCATATTTAGGGAGGGTAAAGGAGACTCAAACTTGGAACTAGTGGGTGTAGGACAATATTGATATGCCTTTGTTTAATTTCTCCTCTAGTTTTAGTCCAAAATGCTATGTACTTGACGGTTGATTAGTTAATCCAGAAGAAAAAAGGGTTAATTAATGTAATTGCGGTTTAAAAGTGAAAACGTAATTTAATTGCAGTTTAAAGGTGAAATCAATCCACATCGGACTGTTGCCCATATCCCATTATTCAACACCAATACCAATTATTGGGTATTAGTAGGATTGATTCCGACTTTTGGTGTGCTCCCAGGTCGGTCCGAATTCAAAACCTCGTGAATTTCCCTCTCCCCTCGGTAACTTTGGCCAAAGAAAAACACCAATTATTGAAGCCCATCCATTGATTTCAGACTTTCGGTGGAGAGCGACGCAAGCAGCTTTTAAAGGGCTCTTTGTTTGTGAACCTTTTAAAAAGTTTGGCACAACTCTGTATATTTATCATGCTCAATTTATTATTTTTGGGAGTTTCACTTTTATACCCAATATAGGAGTTCAAGTTATAAAAAAAACTTTATATGCAATGGACTTTAGAAAAAAAAATAAAAATTCATTTACAACATAACAAAGAGGCTTCGAACTTCCTATAAATTACAAAATTGCTATTGATTTCTTAAAACATGTCCAACCCTAAAACCTTATAAATAAAAAAAACTCAAAAAACTCAATAGGGCAGCGAAGTAATTTAGTAATCAAAATTAAATTTAACAGGGCCATCTATCATTTTTTGGGATTTATTTATAAAAATTAAATGATATATGATTTATTTATATCACTAGTGGTAATAATGGGTATATAACCAAATACGTAATTGTTATTTTTGGTTTTCAGCTAAAATCCATTCAAACCTTTTTGCTCTTCTCCATAAATTACTTAAACCCTGTGTGAGTTTTGGGTGGCGCAACAAAGTCTATGAAGGCTCAGAAAAATATGGTGCGGTCATTCTCTCGCAAAAGTTGGAACTTGGCCCTTCTGTCGAGAGTTGCAGTAGCAGCTTACCTCGAAGTCAGGAGACTTAGGGCTTCCTGATTTTGTCTCTATTATAAAAATTCTTTCGAGAATCTTCGATGGAAAAAGGCCTTTCGTGCATCAAGCTATAAACGCTTCCAAACAGTCCCCTACTTGATCATACATCTCAATTTTCCTTGTCTTTATTTTGTGTCACTTTTTTCTTCTTCTTATCCAACGAATTTAAATACAGTATACAGGTGCACTGATTGCTAATGTCATCTTTGGCTACTGGGGCACCCGAACGGCCCCAAAAATCCAATATCAATTTGCACATATTTTCCAAAGACCCCCCCAAACAATAATGCTTGAATGAATCTCTATGGATCAAGAAGCCATGCCAAAACCAAAACACTGTCGAACTCAAGCCTCTTCCGATGAGACTTTGCTGTTGCCAGGCTTACCAAACCACCTTGCACAGCTCTGCCTTGCAAAAATCAACCCTTCCGTTCTCTTCTCTGTTTGCCGCTCATGGCGGCGCCTTATCTACTCTCCTTCCTTCCCTCCTTTTTTCTCTCTCTACGCCATTCTCTCTCCACCACCACCTCATCACCACCACCACAACCCCAATTCCCCCGTTCAGTTCTCCTCACTAGACCCCATATCAAACACATGGACATCTCTCCCTCCTCCTCCGTCCTCCCCTCCTCTCCAACTCCTCCACTGCCACCCGTCCTTCCTCTCCCGAAAACTACCGATCCAATGGTTGTCCGTCTCCGGCCGCCTTGTCCTCGTTGCTGCCACTACCCACCAGTTCACACCAGCGATGCCTCGTCCTCTTGTGTTCCAACCACTGTCCAACCAGTGGTCCTTCGGCCCCCCGCTGCCCGAGCCGCGCCGCTGGTGTGGAGTCGGGACTGTGGGTGGAAAAGTGTACGTGGCTAGTGGGATTGGAACAACTTATAGAGGAGATGTTGCGAGGTCGATGGAAGAGTGGGACACGAAGAGAAAGGAGGCTTCTTCGTCATGGGTTAAGAAGGCATGCCTTAAAGATGGAAGGTTTAGCAGGGAGGATGTGGAGGCTATTGGGTACAGAGGGAAGCTATGGATGGTGAATTCAAAGGGCAATGCAGTCAAAGAAGGGGTTGTCTATGATGTGCAGAAGGACACGTGGCAAGACATGCCTCAAGGCATGCTTGGTGGATGGAATGGGCCAGCTGCTGCAACCATCAATGATGATGGTCATGATGATGATGTGATGTATGTGGTGGATGAGAGAAAAGGAGTATTGAACAAGTATGTTGATGAAAATGACTGCTGGGAAATGGTGATGGAGTCGGTTGTGTTAAGAGAGGCTGAGCAAGTTTGTGCCGGGAGGGGTAGAGTTTGTGTGGTTTGTGCTAACGGAAGAAAGATTGTGGTGGTAGATGTTGTGGCGACACCACCGCGAATTTGGGTGGTGGAGCCGCCGCCGATGTTGGAAGTTGTGGCGGTACACATTTTGCCTAGGATGTGTAGGCCGGATTAATATTTTAATTGCGCTTCATGATTCATATTAAGAATAGTTTAATATAGCTTAGTTATTAGTAGTATTTATTTGTATACCATGAATATGACGATATATCAATCCTCATAGATCACAATGTGTGTGAGTTTTTTTTTGGACTAGATAAATATGAAATGGAATTTTTTTGTTATAATTCCTATCAAATGCAATAAAGAAAAGAACAATGAAAAGTACTTAAGGATTATAATTTCTTTAAAGATTATGTTCTTTAGCTAGTTAACTATTTTACGAAGAAAAAAAAAAGAATGTTCTTAATTTAATGTGATATGAATAATATAAAGTTTTGTTTTTGGTAAAAAAAAGTTCTAAAGTTTGATTCCTTCTAGTATAACGAAGGGCAAAAAAAAAAAAATTGGTCCAGGGTTCCTTAATTAGGTAATAGAGTACTTTTCAAACACGTTTAGGGGGAGGGGAAGCTACTCCATCTCAGGTCCAGAGCATATCAACGCCTATTTGAGGACTTACAAAGGAAATCTTAGCCCTTTTTTTTTTTTTTTTTTTTTACAGATAAATAATAGAGTATTTTAGAAAAACAATACCACAGGCAAGTATTGAATAAATGTTCTATTTCCTATATTAATTTTCTCAACTTCAAATTTCTATTTCTTAAGAAAAAAGCAGTTACCCTATTCGAATAATACATTTGGAGAAGAAACCAATCAACAATTCAGAAACCAACATGAAAACAAAATCAAGAACACAAGAGATAAGGTCACAATCGGACCAAACTATACAGAGATAAGATAAGATCACATCACATCCATTGAAAGCAAGTGAGAGATGCAAAGGCCAAAACATGAAAAAGTGTCTCTTTGTTTTTCCTTGAAATAAACTTGACCAAGCTTGTAAAGTAAGAAATTCCAAATTACAAGTCTCAAGTTCCAACCACTAAAGGCAACAACATCTACCTTTACAAATTTATTATTGCCAACCATTAGCTATAAAGTTTTGTCCTGTGAACCCTATTGACCCGAAAAAAGTTATTTGAAGCCTTGTCAGAAAACTTTTGTCTTTGTTCATGGCATTGGCAACTAGCTTTTTTGAAGATCATAAAATAAACAGCAAGCAAGTGATTTATATTCTGAACGGCTCTTTATGCAGGAGGAGGAGGACCACCTTTAGAAGAGCTTCAAAGTTGAAAGCTACCACATATATAATTATATATTATATATGGTACATTAAATTTTGGTCACTTTTTATTATTATTCTAAAAAGTGCTTCGCTTTTGGAACATCTTCATGACGATAACAAGGGCTTTAAAGTGGAAAGATTAGCCGTTCAACTCTCACGATAAAAATTTGGGTCATATTCGAATTAATTCGCCAACTTGATAAAATATCTATATAATTTATTTATTAAACAAGTTGTGTCAACCAGCTAAAATAAATGAAAATGGTGACTTCGAAGCATACAAAAGGGGAATCAAACCATTGCCACTTCCTCCTCTTCTACAGCCGTCTTACCCACCATGCTGCTGAGAACTTGTGATTATTGTGGGAACAAATATTGTGATGACCAATGAACGGGTGACACGTGGAAAAGAAAAATTCCTTAGGTCATATAATCATCCTAATTAAACCTTATTTAATTAGGGAGATAATATTTGATTTAAGATGAGAATCTCTCCCTAAATCAAGGAAGAGATTTCCATCAAATCCCTTTGATTAATTCCAATCTCCTATTTTTGGGTAAGAATAATCCTAATTAAATTGAGATTATTCTTCAAATCTTATGAGGCAAGAGCTCTATAAATACACGGCTACACAACACACATGAGGTAATTCTAAACTTATACTCAAAACCCTAGCCGAATTCCCCCTCTCTCTCACGCCACTCTCTCCTCTCTCCCTCACGGTTCCGGCCACCCAGTTCTTTCGTACCGTAGAGAAAACTCTGACCTTCTATGTTATTTTTGTATATTTCTAAAAATCATCAACATGGCAATATGCAACCACAATATGTGATGACATTTTTGTCTTTTCAAAATATTTGCAATCAATTATGTATGTAACCACTCAATCTATCTCTTAAACACTTTAGATTTATAGGACTTGATTATGACTAAGAAAAACTGCAGAAATAAAATTATCTTTGACTCAATAAGAACTAAAGTTAGATCAAATCAGATCAAATTTGCTTAACTTGACAACGTAATAGGAGGAAGAAGCCCAAAGAAAAAAAAAAACCCTAGCCGCTCTCTCCCTCTGTGAGTTTCAAAGGAAAAACTTCAGAGGGAGAGGAGGAAGAAGCGTCATTGCCCCTCCTCCCTCTTCTCTCTTCTCATCTTTTTCTTTTGGGTTAGTGAATAAGTCTACTAAGGCGTTTTCAATAAGAAACCACTACTACAAAACTGGTCTAAAGGCACATTTCAAGGAGCACGAAACAAGGGTTTATGCCTTTTCAATCTCATTTGGCACAAAAAATACTTAAAGATGTCTTTTACACAAAAGACACATTTAATGTATGTCTAAGAACGAATTTATTTGTGCATATTGAAATTTGGGCACGAACTTTGTGTCTAATGCTAAAATCAGCTTCCATATTGTCACCTCACTGTCAGTGAGAGTAATTATTATAGTTTAAAAGCATGATTAATTGTGCTTTCCATAGGAAACGAAATTTTTTTTTGTGCCTTCAGGTTTTATATACTTTTTAAAAAAATAATTTATTCTACTTATCAACTCCTCATTTTAGGAGAAAAAAAATTATCTTCTCCTCCTTTTGCCTTCCCCCATACTCCTTCTCCATCCTTTGCTTTCTCGAAGACCATAACTCTTATCTCTAGAAACCCAAAATGAGCCTTCTTTATTCTCCTCCTTCGATTTTACCGATGTCTCCCTTCTCCCCCATCTTCCTCATCCTTCCCACCATCCTCCTCAACCACAGCATCCCCACTATGAAAAGCACTTGGAGCAGCTAAATAATAGGACTAAGAATAAGAAAATTCAAAGAGACGGAGACAACGATTCCAATAATCCCATGAACAATTGTAAATTGAAAGAGGTGATATATATATATACTCTTTCTCTGTTGGGGCTGCTCTAAATTCTTATGGATGGTCGACTACGTTCTTTGTGAAATGAACGAAAATTAAAAGTTTGTGTTTTGTAGGACAAGCCTAATAAGTTTGTAGTTGTTCACGGTTCCAATTGTAAGACAAAATAATTTTTCTTTGACTGTCTTGAAAGATGGTAAGTAAGAATTAAGATGTTGACAATTTTAATTTGATTGAGCTAATTGTGTATTTGCATAATTTTCATTTATACCCAATTCTTAAATCTAATCCTGTATTTATTTGCGCGAGTTTGGTTGCAAATTTTAATTTTAAAGAGCTTATTGTGTTTGCATTACTTGAAAGAGAGAGAGAACGTGGAGGCAAAGAGAGAGAGAGAGAGAGAGAGAGAGAGAGAGAGAGGTGAAGTGGCGCTGATTTGGATGGTAGAGGGATGTAAGAGGTGGCGGTGCTTGGCAACCCTAATTTTTTTTTTTTGTTGAAAAAGTAAATACATTGGGCACAGATGAATGGTTTGTGTGTATGTACAAAAGTCAAATCAAAAGCAGCAATCGATGTTGTCAGATATATGCCATATACGTGCCCAAAAGTATTGAGTTTAAGACACCAAATAGTAAAATCGTGCCCTATGAATAATAGAAACTCCTATAGAGGAAACCGACTATTTTAAAGTGGCTACATTGTGGCCATCAGTATAGAGCACGAATAATTATGCCTTTTTGCATTAAAGAGCACAAATAACAGTTGTGCTCAAAACCAAATATTTTAGTAGTGAACCCCTTGTGGTGATTTCTTCTAAGCCATGCTCAAATTGAAGTTTCTCATTACTCCTTTTAGGCTATGTTCTCAATCAAATCTTTCTCCCAAAACCATCTCTCTAACACTACTCATGTTCTCTGTTGGTTCAACATCGTCTTTGACGGAGGTTGCTGCAAATCACCTAATTGTTCTTTGGCAGGGTTGTTGTTTTCGTTTATTTGTTCGCTATTATGCATAGGTATATTGCTGGAAATCATATCTTCCCTAGATTTAGTGCGGTGTGGGGGGTGTGGCTGGTGGTAGTGTTCATTTAGGCTCATGGATATCTTTAGGGCTCGGTTATGTTGGGTTTGTGGGTTTTTTTTGGGCTTATGGTTAATTGTGGTGATGTGGGCTAGTAGTTTTAGTGTGGCTTTTGTTCGCTCTAGTTTTGTTTTTAAAATGTTAGTTTGTTGCCCTCTCTTGGGATTGGTACTTTAGATGTCATGTTAATTTATTTGATTGTACTATTGAAATTTATGTAATAAAGTTTACATTTGATAGAAAAAAAAAAACAAAACAAAAAACTAAAGTAAAATATAAGTCAGAATTTTAGCCTTTTCTAAAATAGGCATGAAGCTCTAACCTTGAGCATAAAAACAAATTTACGGACATTATTACACTACAAGGAGGAAAACATTCGAAGTATGTGAAATGTTTTCACTTGAGAATAATGCCCTGCACCACAATTAATTTCCATAAAAAAAAAAAAAGGTAACTAAGAGCATCCACAATCATGCTCCTTATTTTTTAGTTAAAATTTAGCTAAAAACACTATAAAGCTATTTTAGGAGTTCCTTTTAGAGCATCCACAATGATGCTCTCTATTTCTTAGCTAAAATTTAGCTAAAAATATAAGAAAGCTATTTTAGGAGTTCCTTTTAGAGCATCCACAATGATGCTCTCTATTTCTTAGCTAAAATTTAGCTAAAAATATAAGAAAGCTATTTTAGGAGCTCTCTAAAAAATTTCAACTCCAACCATACTCCCTACTTTGGAGAGTCATAAATGCTATAACTCTTTTTTGATTGGTCCATCTCTATTAAAAAAAAAAATAGTTTGCATTAAATAAAGGTTTGAAATACTAATTAAATAAGGCAGGATTAAATTATAGGGAGCCACTAGAAGTCTTTTCTCTCTCCTCAGATTTAGGAGCTCCTAGAGGACTCCCTATTTTAGGAGGTGGATAGGGAGCATGGTTGGAGTTGCATTTTTACAATTCCTCCCTAAAATTTGTCTAATGATGTGGTTTAGGGAGCCCATTGCGGATGCTCTTAAAATTTCAACTCCAACCACGCTCTTTAATTTAGGGAATCATAAATTATTTATTTATCTATTTTTTGGTTTAGCATAAATGCTCCCTCTTCATATAAAATAATAGTAAAAAATAGTTAGCATTAAATAAATATTTAAAATAGCATTAAAGTAAAGCAGCATTTAATTATAGGGAGCCACTACAAGTCCTTTCTCTCTTCTCAGATTTAGGAGCTCCTAGAGGTCTCCTTATTTTAGGAGTGGATAGGGAGCATGGTTGGAGGTTTGTTTTCTCACTTCCTCCCTAAATTTTATGTAAAGAGGTGGTTTAGGGAGTCTATTGTGGCTGCTCTAAAGAATAGCAAATTATACATGATTTTAGGTGACCAAAGATAGGTAATTACTATAGGGCATATTTTTGCTTACCACTTTAACCCAAGGTGTACCCTCACCATCCATCTCAACACTTGACGTCCTTGGCATAACCATAGTTAACTTTTTACTTTGTATTTATGCAACCATGGTTATGTCAATAGACACGTGTCAAATGTTGAGAACGATGGTGAGGGTACACCTTGGGTTAAAGTGGTGAGCAAAAATGCTCCCAATTACTATATGTCATCACCATTGCTTTTAAGTTTTAACAGACATTTAAACAAGTAAACAAACATAAAGATAGAATTAGAATAATTTCAATATCCGGTACAAGTAAACTAACATGTATTACTAATTATTGAGTCTCATATGATCCATTATTCGCATATATTGTCGTACTGGAATAGGTAGATTATTGGGCTAGCCTGCAAAGTGCTCATTGTTATCGAACAATCATGTGGTGGGTTGGATATTATTAATAGTTGGCCGAAGGCCTAGAAAAGAAAAAAAGAGTAATATGCTGAATTGCCGTCAGTTTAGAAATATAGAAGAAGAAAAACCTAATTACATATCAATATTGCCTAAACTATTGTAATAACATAATGAATACCTAAATTGGATAGGTTTTATTAGTGAATGCGTTTGGAACATACCTCAATTTCTTCTCACTAATATCAACCTCGTGGGCAAATAAGAAATTATCAAAATTAAAGGAGGCCCCTGGCTTGTATGAATAGTCACCAAAAGCTGAGTTCGCCTGGCACCTTCTGAATTGAGCTTGATGAATTCGATACCTATGATTGCATAGAAAGTATTTGCCCCTTCACATCTCAGATTTTGATGCTGAAACTGATCCTGGCACATCTCCAGCCTTAACAACATTTTGGTTCCAAGGAAGTGTTACTATATCTTCACCATGCGATCCAACACCCTTACCCTTATTTTCTTCTTCATGCACAAGTTGGATCGCGAACTCCTTTGCCCACAAACCTGACTTCACCGAAATGCGTAGTTCTTCCCCGCCTTCCAACTCATCGTCCCCGAAAATCCAGTGGCTCAGCCATAACATGTCTTGGTTTTCTCTTGGAAGAGCCATTGCCACAGGGGAATAGGTCCACATGCGACCCTTGGTCTCATTGCTCACCTTAACAAAGTGTTCACTGGCAACACGTTCATCACCCTTATGATCAGGGCGTCGTGCATATAAAACGCATGCGTTTAAGCCTCGAATCTTGACGTTAGGATTTGCAGGTTCAACAATCGACAACACCAAGTTACCTATGCTTATGTAGCTGAACCAATCTGGAATTTTGCTCCCAGGAAGGAAGATGCTAAATATGCCGCATTCGTTCAGTCCCTGTATCCTTCTCCTTTCCAATGAAGAAATAGGCTATATGGAGGAATATATTTTTGTCATGATCATCTCGCAGAGAATCATAGCTTATTCTAAGAATTTTTTGAATCTTGACATTAGGAATTTCACATAACTTCTGTAATGCACTATGCCATACGTCTACTTCTTTCCCAGATAAAGAAGATCCCAGAACTTGAAGAGCTAATGGAATTACTCCACAATGTTCTACTGCAGGTCTTGAAAGTTCCATGTAGCCTTCGATAGGCTGGGGTTGTCCGAAGGCATGCCAACTGAAAAGCTCAAGTGATTCATACTCATTCAATTCTTCAACCTCAAACATTGTGCAACCTTCATGAGCTTTTAACAAATGTTCATGTCTGGTTGTTATGATAATTTTACTTCCTGGATAAAACCATTCTCTCATTCCAAGAATTGCATTAAATTGATCCAAATCGTTCACATCATCGAGAACAATAGGAAGTCTTTTGTTACATACAGCATGTTTGATCTTGATTATTCCTTCATCTATGTTGTCTATTTTCTTTGCTTTCCCCTTTTGGATATCTGAAAGAAGTTTCCTTTGCAAGCGAACGAAACCATAGGGCTGTTCTGCAGCTTCTCTAATATCTGCAAGAAAGCTGCTGCCTTGAAATCTTCCAAAGTTGCGGTTATAAGCAGCTTTGGCAATGGTGGTCTTGCCAATTCCTCCCATCCCATAGATCACAGCTACACCAACAGCATTTGATCCATCTTCTAACCACATGTTTATGCCTTACACGCGATCATCTATTCCAACAGCATAGGGAGCAACATTCAATACCTTCGGATTCAACTTATTTCCAATCTCTTTAACAATGTCTTGGATAACTGCCACTCATACCTATGAATTTTCGATCATATCAAAGTATAGAAAGCAAAATAAGATCATGTTTATTAATTTTTCCTAATAGATTATCAGTTGAAATGAATATATGAAAGCCTCGTGCTAATGCAAATTGAGTATAGGATATGAAATAAATTGAAATCTTCTTGATAAAATGTGGTGCTAAGGTATTTTAAACCAATTAAAGTTGAACCTAATATTTTAAAACATGTCAAAATTAATGAAAAATCTGATGCTTACAAATTAAAGTGCATATATGCATAGAATTTTACCTATCTTTTAAAGCCATCCCTGCCAGATCTGCAGCATCTTTAAGCGCTCTTCTCCATTCCTCCACCTTGTTCATCTCCTCCTTGAAGCGCTCTTCATGTCTAGAAAATGCATCTGCAAAGCTCCCTCTCTGGTTCCTGACATGGGATGGTTCCTGACATGGGATAGAAAACCGGCATAACAATATGGCCATCATTATGTTTTCTACGTTCCATTATCTTCACCAGTTCGTCCAAGCACCACCTTGAGGAAGCATAGTTTTGGGAGAAGACGATTATCGATACTTTCGACTCATTTATTGCTTTGTTAAACTCTGCTGCGATATCTGCTCCTCTCTCGATTTCATCATCGTCTCTAAACGTGTGGATTCCTGCCAGCTCCAAGACCCTATAAAGGTTATCAGTGAAGCCCTTGCGTGTATCTTCGCCTCTGAAACTCAAGAATGAGTGATAGCTACACCGGTAAAAGGAGGAAGAAGAAGCATCGTGCAGCATGGGGTTTAAAGAAGTAGCCATTGATGCAGCAATGAATGAATGAAGATTATCAGCTTTCAAAATTATGCAGTTTGTGATCAAAGTGGTCGTAAAGTCCACCAACACTGTTTTATGATTCCAATTCCACACTGAGATGTAATAAACATTGAAGACGAACTTATTCAAAATTTTAAATTAAAAATGTATGAAGGGTCACAACCTCCATTACATTTTAATTGTTAAATATTCATTAAATTAAAAATGTTAATTAGAAGAAAGAGTGTGATGTGAGGTCGGGTTGGTTTTACAAGGTAGATGAATTTTGTAGTGGTGGTGGGAGATGAACGCCAGCAATCGTAAGTATTAATGTGAGGCGTAAATCGTCTTAAGGTCAAAGTGTCAAATGCTTGCCTCGACAAAATTTAAGATTTTTATAATTCAAAATTTATATGTTGTATTTAATTTTCTGATTGTGTTGAATTAATAAATAGGTATCTAATTCCATTTAAATGCCGGTCTTCCTACTTCTAGGCTCTCACCATGTTACTGTTTTATTTGACTTTTTATACAGTTAGTTTTTATTGGATTTGAGTTGTAAAAGCTAATCTTTTCCTGTTATTTTTTCAAAAAAGATATATTCTTGTTTGGTTTCCATCCCAGCCTCCTCTCTGCGTTTACATGAAATTGTTTATTAATTACCTTTTTTTTTTGTCATTCGCTAGGAAGGGGGAGGGGGAGAATTTGATCAACTTTTTTCCACTGTGGTGTCACCCCATGTGCTTATTAATTGCATTTTGATTGTGATAGAAAGTAATTGTGCCTCAAAAAATTTGGCTTTTCCCTTTGAAATTCATTTGTTCTTATCTGCAACCCATCAACTTATTTTTCTATAAATAAAACTCTGACTAGCAACCAACTCAATAAGTTACCTAATCAAGTTCAAAATCTAATTTATTGTACTTTTTAGATTCCAAAAGTACCCCTCATTACAGTTTATATTTCCTCAATTAATTATGTTGATTTCTTATTATATTGTTAACTTATTTTTCAACTGATTTGGTGTCATTTAATGTTTATTTTTGCCAAATTGGTGGCATTTAATGTTCTTATTTGTTTCTTTTACAATTAATTTAGTTCCTTTGTCTTCTTTTGGCGTGGGAATTTTATTTTATTTTTGTTGCAATATATTCAATTTTCATTCCATCAAATTCTTACCAATTCTCTTTAATTCAATTTTCGTTTATAAATTAATTTACTTATTCTTTTAAGGAAAATACTTCCTTCCCTTTTAAGTAGAACTCCAACATTCCTGCCAGTGATTGGATGACATGTGTGCATGAATTTTTCTTTTTGTGGTTTTTGATGAATTATTTTTGCACATGTGTCAAACCGTGATTTGCAGGAAGGAGATCCTTCTAGAGAAGGAGGCAAGCAATTCAAAATTATCATGTACGTATTTTTAATTGTATTTTCAAATATAAGCAAATCATTATACTTAAAAATATAGGTAAGTTAATATACATTGTCTTAGCAAAAAACGGAAACAATTATAGGTAAATAATTTACTTATATAATCTAGGTAAATTAGGGATGCATATAGATAAATAGTGTATCTATATATTTTTACCTATATAATAAAAGTGTAAATAATGTACTTATCTTTTCATTTTAGTTTATGAATTAGGCACCTATCTTTTTATATCTAAATAATGTACTTATTTTTTCTACATAAATTGTATCTATTTACCTATCATTAGATATGTAGGGTTTTTTTTATAAAAAAAAAAAATTTGTTTTTGCATATATCATCATAATTTTCCAAGGGACAATTACCTAATCAATACTTTTTAGGCGAAAAAATATTAATTTGTATTAGGTATATTTTCTTCGTTTGTTTAGCTATAATATTATTATTATTTATGTATATTATTATTGAACATATGTATTAAGTGTATTAAATTGTTATATATGTATATTGGTGTGTTCATTGATTTATTTGGTTGAAACGTTTTATTATTGAATAGGTTTCCAAATTAAAAGGAATCAAATATAAATGCTAAAAATAAGGGATTTGACAAGTAAGGTAGATGACATACTCATATGCGTTTTGGTGTCGGATCTCTACTACCATCCTTTTTACGGTTTCTTTATGTTTGGAATAAGTCGCAAAGACTATTTGAGTTTTCTTTGTAGTTTCACCTCTCCTTTTGTGAGAGTTTTTCACCTTTCCTTTTGTGAGAATTTTCCACCTCTCTTTTGTGAGAATTTTATTTGTATTTTTATGGCTTTATGTTTTGGAAAATGCTAGGCTTATCATAATTTTCATACCACATTTGTACCACCTCTCTAATAGAGATGGGCCCCGTTATATTAGTGGGCTCCACCTCTATTAGAGATGTGGTACAAATGTGGTATGAAAATTGTGGTAAGCCTAGCATTACCCTTATTTTTTTCAATCTTTATTTTTTTTTGGTTCTAAGTTTGCAATCTTAGTTGAGATACTTATGCCTGAGTGTTCGATCTTGCGTAATCGTTAGTGGAGGCGCACCATATTGTCTTAATTTTGATGTTCGATTACTCTATTATTGTAATGACTCTTTGTGACTTTTTTGTATTAACCTTTTGTGACTAGTGGTTTTTTTAGCTAAATTATAAATGGAATTCCAAAATTTCTAAAAAAAATAGGTAGATGACATAATCTATAAATTTGAAATTTGAGTTTTTCATAAAAGTTAATAATTTGGTGGGTTTATGTCTAAAATAAAAGAGGAACTATTGTTTCCCAAAGACTAGTAGGCACGAACAAATCCATTTACATACCACACTACATGCATGATGTTCTATTTCAATTTTTGCATGCAACCTCCCGTCATTTGTATTTGTGTTAAAAGAAGATGTTGTTGTTTAAAACTGTGCGTTTGTGTGTGAAAAAGAAAAGGTCAACGTTTTTTTATTCTTCAACTTAAACAATATTGAAACTGCCTGCAACTCCTCTATCTATTTTATGTTTTCTATGTTTTCACTCCAAAGAATGAATAAGATATATGCCACGGCTGTATATAGGATAATCAAAATTTTGTGAAATATAGATAAATGTACAATCTTTAAATGTAAAGGCTCGGAATCCGGAATAATAAATATGTTAGGAAGGTCTAAAGTTTTATTTCCTCTAGTGTAACAAAAGAAAAAATTGATCCAGGGTTCCTTAATTAAATAATAGAGTAATTTAGAAAAACAATATATCTTTACAAAGAATTCCAATAATGTTTAGTTTGACAAGTATTGAATAAATGTTCTATTTTCTTTTTTAATTTGCTCAAATTTGACAAGAAAAAGGCAGTTACCCTATTTGTGGAGAAGAAACCAATCAACAATTTCGAAACCAACATGAAAACAAAATCAAGAAGACAAGAAATAAGATCACATGCATGAAAGCAAGTGAGAGGTGCAAAGGCCAAAAAAATGAAAAAACATCTCTTTATTTTTCCTTGAAATGAACTTGATGAAGCGCAATGGATTTATAATTAAGTGATTAAAAATATTTATCCCTATCTTAGAAGTCTCATTTTGAATTTTCTCTTTCTCAATATCACTTATATAAAAATAAATAAATAAATAAACACTTGACCAAGCTTGTAAAGTAAGAAAATAAGCCAATAATTTAATATTGCCAACCATTAGCTAATTTAAAGGCAACAACAACTACTCCAACAACATCCACCTTTACAAATTTAACAATGCCAACCATTAGTTATAAAGTTATGTCATGTGAACCCTATTGTTGACCCAAAAAAGTTCTTTGAAACCTTGTCAGAAAACTTTGGTCTTTGTTCATGGTATTGGCAACTAGCTTTTTTGAAGATCACATAAAATAAACAGCAAGCAAGTGATTTATATTCTCAACGGTCCTTTATGCACGAGGAGGACCACCTTTTGAAGGGCTTCAAAGTTGAAACTTGAAAGCTACCACATATATAGAATAATATATTATATATGGTACCTTCAATTTTGGGCACTTTTTATATGTCACCTCTTTTTTTAAAACAAAAAGTTTAGGGGAGGTTGGGATAGGGTACAAAGGTCTCTTTAAGGACTTACAGATGAGATTTTTAGCCCATTTTTTAGTGTTTATAAATTATCTACCAAGAGGGATTATTGGCATAAGTACTCGAACTTAGGCTTTATATATCGCCTTTTTATTATATGCGCGACGTTGTGCTTTGGTTTGGGAACGTCAGCATGACGATAACAAGTGCTGTAATTTTCGAAGTGTAAACATTTGTCAGCTAACTCTGCATATTGTGGGTTTTTGTTTTAGGAAATAAGAAAATGAAATTAGGCCCAAAAAGAAAATTGGCATTTTATTCAATAGAAGTTAGGCCCAATCACTTGAATATATCAAATTTGCAGCGAACATTTATATCATCATTCCTGTATAGCCTGAGAGATAAACACACAAATTTAGCAAGAAATCAAAGCCCTAGTGCTAGGACTTTAATTTAGATAGTTGTATCTTGGTGGAGCAGATGCCTGCAAAACTACAAGCACTGAGTAGGGGCGAAATTTTGTTTCAAGGACATTGCAATTCTGCAAGAACCGTCAATTTTTATTTTACTGCCTTGTTTAATTTCGGTATTTTATTTGTTGTTTAATTTAATTGTTAAATTAAATTATTAGTGTAATACTGATTGTTGTTGATCCAACAATATGCACTCGCTATTCCTCTTTCAGTGGTCCAAATTGGAGTTTCCATTGAGTTAAAGAAACTTTTTAACTTTTTAAGTGACTGTGTGAACCCATGAGACTCCCCGATCCCAACAACTCCAAAAAGCAGTGTAACCATGTATTGTTCTCCAATTATAAAAAGAAATAATTGATGTGTTTGTTTCAACTTTCAAGTATAAATTGTTCTCATTTCACATGACTGAAAGTGTGTGAAAGCAAGTTCTAGAAAATGAAACTAAAAAATGTTATGACTTTGTATGGTAATTGAGTTAAACCACCAAACACGAATCCCCCTCGCTCCTAAACCATCAGAACCAAACCGCCCATAAGTGATGTGCCTTTGCTTAAATTCTCCCCTAGTTTTAATCCAAAATGATATTTTTAGGTTGATGAGTTTTTGTATTCATTGATACAAGCGATGGTCTAAATTAAAAGTGCGAGAATTTCACACAACATACACTATCAAGATGTCATGAAGATTCGAACTTAAGACCAATGGTCTACAAATCAACTCTTTTCCACCGAGTTAGATTTCGTTGGCAACGTTTGATTAGTTAATCCATAAATAAAAATGGCTAATTAATCGACCCAAATCGGCCTAAACCCACCCCATATCCATTGTTTTCATCCTTTTGGTGGAGAGTGACGCAAGTAGCTTTTACAGAGCTCTTGGTTTGTGAACCTTTTGGAAAGTTTGATAATGAGCTCAATGTCTTTATTGCTTCTAGTACTCTCCGCACAATTTTGTAAATAAATTATGTTGTGTAAAAATACTTCAAAGTCCTTTTTTATTTTTGAGAATTAGCAATAGATACATTGTATTGGGGAGGGGATTCGAATAGGAGACCAAGGGAGGAAAGGTGTAGAGACCTCACCACTGAGGTAAACCCCTCGGTCACTTCAAGACTTTATTTCTTGATGGACTACGCAATCCACGCACACATATTCTAGAGAAAAATAAAGTAAAGCAAATACACACACAAAATTTATAATTTTGCTATCTTTTTTCAGCTAAAATCCATTCAAAACTTTTTGCTCGAAGTCAGGAGACTGAGGGCTTACGTGCATCAAGCTAGTTCATGTTGACTTTGTTTTGTTTCTAGACTGTTAGATATGATTGTGCTTTAATTATCCAGCCGAATATTTTACTTTTGGTTGGGAGAATCACCTAACCCATTGATATAAAAATTAAAAAAAAAGATGGATGCTTCTAAAGATAATCTTTTACTCACAATTGTTAGTTTCTCTATGGGAGCGTATGCGATAGACTTTTATTTATTTATTTATAAACTTAAGCGAATATATAAGGTTCATTTGAATGGAGTATTTCCAAATTTAGAGATTTATATGGCAATATAGCATTAAATTATTTGTTTAGGTTGCTATCATTCATGTATGCCAAGATTCAAATAAAAAGGAAATGAAGAAAACAAATGGATTTCAAATACATATAGTTATTTCAAATCCATTTCCAATTCATTCAATATAATACTTTCTAGTTTTTCTTTAGTAAATTTAGTTTTGTTGTCAAATTCGAATATTTTCTTTTGAATACCCCATCTAAAATGGAACTTAAATGTATTATCATGTGTCCTAAGTCGAAATTCATATTATGATGTTTTATAATGTGAAAATGATCATGTTGGAGAGACCGTAATGTTATTTGTACCACATTTAAATGTGGTCCAAATAAACTTTATTTCTTTCTTACCCAAAAAATTTAAATACAATATACAGGTGCATTAATCTTTGGCTACTGGGGAAACCAAACGGCACCAAAAATCCAAGTATCAATTTGCACACGTGATCCCTATAAAGTGATGAACTCACAAGAGGATAGATATAAAAAGGAACACAAGACGCATTCCAAATACCCATCTCTATATAAACGTACCAGAGAACTGAAAAAAACACCAAAAATTAAGTGCATTCTCATCCCACACCAATGCTTGAATGAATCTCAATGGATCAAGAAGCCATACAAAAACCAAAACACAAAAAACACAATCAAACTCAAGCCTCTTCCAATGAGACTTTGCCGTTGCCAGGCTTACCAAACCACCTTGCACAGCTCTGCCTTGCAAAAATCAACCCTTCCATTCTCTTCTCTGTTTGCCACTCATGGAGGCGCCTAATCTACTCTCCTTCCTTCCCTCCTTTTTTCTCTCTATACGCTCTTCTCTCTCCTCCACCTGATCACAACCCCAATTCCCCCATTCAGTTCTCCTCACTAGACCCAATATCAAACACGTGGACATCTCTCCCTTCTCCTCCCTCCGACCCTCCTCTCCACCTCCTCCACCGCCACCCGGCCTTCCTCTCTCGAAAACTCCCCATCCAGACGTTGTCCGTCTCCGGCTGCCTTGTCCTCGTCGCCGCCACCAACCACCAATTCAAACCCGCGCTGCCTCGTCCTCTTGTGTTCCAACCACTGTCCAACCAGTGGTCCTTCGGCCCCCCGCTGCCCAAGCCGCGCCGTTGGTGTGCTGCCGGAACTGTGGGGGGCAAAGTGTATGTGGCGAGTGGGATGGGGACAACTTACAGAGGGGACGTTGCGAGATCGATGGAAGAGTGGGACATGAGGAGGAAGGAGGTTTCTGCATCATGGGTTAAGAAGGCAGGGCTTAAAGATGGGAGGTTTAGCAGGGAGGCTGTGGAGGCAATTGGGTATAGAGGGAAGCTTTGGATGGTGAATGTGAAGGGCAATGCTATCAAGGAAGGGGCTGTTTATGATGTCGAAAAGGACACGTGGCAAGACATGCCTCAAGGCATGCTTGGTGGATGGAATGGACCAACTGCTACATCCATCAATGATGATGATCATCATCATCATGACCATGATGCGATGTATGTGGTGGATGAGAGTAAAGGAGTGTTGAGCAAATATGTTGATGAAAATGATTGTTGGGAAGTGGTGATGGACTCGGTTGTGTTGAGAGAGGCTGAGCAAGTTTGTGCCGGGAGGGGGAGAGTTTGTGTGGTTTGTGCTAACGGGACTAGGATTGTGGTGGTTGATGTCGCGGCGCCGCCACCAAGGATTTGGGTTGTGGAGCCACCACCGATGTTACAAGTCGTGGCGGTACACATATTACCTAGGATGTGTAGGCCGGATTAATTTTCCAATTGCTCTTCATGATTCATATTATGAATAGTTGTTGTTATAGTTCCTATCAAATGTAAATAAATAAAAGAACAATTACATGTAGAAATCAAATACATTTGATCATCAATCAACAAAAGTCCAATTACGTTTTCTATGTGGATTATGTAATAATTTAACAAAAAAGAGTGATTCTGAGTCTCCTAACTATAGATAATAGAGCACTTTAGAAAAACGACATGGGTCACCGTTTCATAAGCAGACTGTAGACTACATATATATCTCTACAAAGAATTTCAATGTTTGTTTGGCAAGCCTGATCAATGTTCTATATTAATCTCTATGAATTTTTTCAACTTCAAATTTTCTTTTTCTTAAAAAGAAGAAGCAGTTTTACCCTATTCGTAATACATGTGAAGAACAAACAAACCAATCTGCAATTTCGAAACCAGCATTTCTAGAAGACAAGAGATAAGGTCACAATACGAACCGAAAAAAGAGAGATAAGATCACATCTATGAAAGCGAGAGGTGCAAGACCAAAAAAAGAAAAATTATATCTTTGTTTTTCCTCAAAATAAACTTGATCAAGCCTAAGGGCCTTGTAATCCAATGGTTAATTATATCTCTAATTAAATTATTAAGATCATTTATTCCTGCACTCGATTCTCGCTTTTTAAATATTATTTATATAAAAAAAAATTAAAAAAAAACTTAACCAAGCTTGTAAAGTAAGAAAATACGAATTATAAGTTACAACCACATAAAAAACTTAACCCGCATAAAAAAAATAAAAATTTACAATCACTCTAACAACTTCTACCTTTACAAATTTAATATTGCCAACCATTAGCTATAAAGTTCTGTCCTGTGAACCCTATTGACCCAAAAAAGTTCTTTGAAACCTCGTCAGAAAACTTTGGTCTTTGTTCATGGTATTGGCAACTTGCTTTTTTGAAGATCGCATAAAATAAACAGCAAGCAAGTGATTTATATTCTCAATGGCTTTATGCAGTAGGAGGAGGACCACCGTTTTGTTTTTTTGGTCGTATGAGGACCACCGTTTGAAGTGCTTCAAAGTTATATGTACACAGAAATTCTCCTATGCGGTTGTAGATATATAGTTATTCTCCTATGCGGATGTTCGGACGTTATTATTATGCAGACGCCATTGTAAACTTAGAAGAAAACAGGGAGGTGTAATAGATTTTGTATTAGATGGAGAAATAATAAATTAAAGGGCTTGTTCAATATAGGTCCCTACAATTTCTATTTCCTAGACATATACCCAT
>NW_018922368.1:57807-86547 GCF_002207925.1 Prunus avium | reverse complement strand
TTTATTTATAATTTATTCCAAGCATTTCATTAACTGCCATAATTGTAATTAAAACTCCCTATTAATAGCATAGCAATCACCTCATTTCTTTTGGTTGCCATTCCCCTAAAATTGCAACAACAAAAAAAAAGAAGTAAATTACGTATCCAATAATGTACATATGAAAAAATAGGTTCATTAAAAAAAATGTTTTTCAAAAAACAAATAATAAATAAATTATCAAATTATTTTTTAACATAATTAGAATGTACACTATTATTCATAAAACTATAATAAAATAGAATACTAGTCGTATAATTCATAAAAGGAAAACAACATTAATTCCTAAATTTAATATTGAATTTAAATTACTAATAAGTTAAATAGATTACTGGTTGTAATTCATAAAAGGAAAACAACATTAATTCAAAAATAGATTACTAATACTTTAATATGGAATTTAATATTTAATTTCAAATAAGTTTCTAAATTAATTCCTACATCCATTACAACTATTTGGAGATCTTTCCAAATTCAACGTGTCATTAGTTACACCCTCTCATAACACATTAACTTATAAATATGGGTAGGTTTGGAATCCGAAAAATACAATAAATCAGATTTTAAGTTATATTAGGTAACTTGCTTAGTTGGATCCTAGTCATCGGGTATTATTTGAAAAAATTGGGTATTTTAAATAGAAAACTAAAGGAAAGGGTTGTAAGTGATTTAAAATGAATTTTATGGGTCTAAGCTCAATTTACTATTAAAAGATTTGTTCAAACCCAAAGGAGGGCCACGTGGCCTTCCGACCAATAGCTTTACAAAGTGGTTAAAAGATTTGCCTAAACCCAAAGTGGTTAAAAGCAAAGCCATAGGCTTCAGATTTTGAGTTTTTATCAAAAATAGCCAAAATTTACCATATACTTTCATAAATGTCCATTTTGGTAAAAACTTTCAAAAATAGCCAAAAACTCACGTAAATAGACTCAAATGCCCTCAAAACCTAAACCCACATAAACCTAACAAGCAAAAGAAACTCAAAATCTGAAGAGGATATTCCAAAATAATTTTTTTATAAATGAAATCATTTAAGAAAACCAAAGCTACATGAAGCAAAACCAATGGCTGAAGGAGCCAACAAAAGGGGGATCCCCCAAACAATTACAAACAAAGAAAGCCCTGCAATAACGCAAGGGCACCGATAGTACAACAAACCGAAGGCAAGGAGCCTATCAGACCAACGAAGAAAGTATAGCTACAGATTGAAGAATTATGCAACTACAAAACAAACAAAAAATTCCTTTTAAATTTTCGACTTGTTGAAATTTTTTTTTTTCTCACTAGTAAAATTTAATTCCCTTTACTTGAATGTTTATTTACGAAATCCATAGATAAAATGAACAACTATAACTTTAATTATTGTTTGGCAACCAAGAGTATGCAATAGTGATGCACAGTCACCAAAAGAATTCAAATGTTTGATGCTTTACAATGAGGAGTCCTGCCGCAAGTAACTTGGTGTGCTTGTCTCCTTGCGAATCTGCTGCACACACGAAGGGTAGAGGTCTGCCAAACAATTGTTAGAATAGGGTTTTGCTTTTTAGGTTTATGTGGGTTTGAGTTTTGAGGGCATTTGAGTCTATTTACGTGAGTTTTTGGCTATTTTTGAAAGTTTTTATCAAAATGGACATTTATGAAAGTATGGGGTAAATTTTGGCTATTTTTGATAAAAACTCTCAGATTTTCTACCTCCACACAGAGAATAACAAATGACTTCATAGGCAACCCATATAAACGATACACAGCCTGAAAATTTCGGCTAGTAGTACAGTAGAACGCTTTAGTATCATCTGGAGACTGAAACCACTACACAAAAATAATTCCTATCAAGTCTTGTTTCTCTTACACTGTTCACAAGTGTCAAGAGTATATTTTAACAACCTTTGCTAAACGAAAAAATATATATATTATCCTTCTACTCTTCTGTTCAATTACTGGTTGAAACTAGAAGCCGACCAAGAATGGAATATAAAGAAAAGCCTCACTGGCGGCAGGATTGAGTGCTAAGAATTCCACCAGTCCTGCGACTTCTTCAGGTCGACCATATCGCCCTGAAAGAATTATAAAACTGATTTATTTTCTCTAATTTATATGTAAGTCTTCAAATATCAGGCTTTAAGTTTAGGCAAATCAGGGAAGAAGAATTAGAGAATCAATCAAATTTCAATAATCCCAATCCAAAGACTCAATAACATTTATATCTCTCATCTAAGTTATATAACCAACACGAGCAGTTTCTCAATAATTCACATTAACTATGATGGATTTTGATAATAATGCTTAAATAACTAGTAGCCAACTGACTATTCTCACCTAGGGGGATGGTTCCCAAGATCTTCTTTTCTATGTCTTCTCCAAGCTTGGCAGTCATATCAGATGCAATGAAACCAGGTGCTACAGCATTCACCTATGGAAAAAAGAAAGCTTTAGATGGATAACTGCTTTAGGCCCACCATGCAAGACTGGAAATATGCTAGAAATTTAAAAATATATCTGCTTGAACGTTTAATGTCATGAAACAAACCACATAGCCATTGCTAAATGTGGAGTGGGGTTACACGTATTAGCAGGCAAGCCCCACACGCCAAAAACAGATTATAAAATTAATTAATTAAAAACCTTGAATCACATGCACATACATTAATGCTCCGGCTTGAATATTCCTTTGCAACACTCTTCGTAAAGCCAATTACTCCGGCCTTTGCAGCACTGTAGTTGGCTTGTCCAACATTGCCAACAAGACCAACAACAGATGCTATATTGATTATTCTTCCCTGAAATATGATGAACAGACTAAGGATCTAGAAGCAAAATAGGATTTTCACATTGACATGATAAAAGAGAGGAAGAAAGAATTTGATTACCTTTCTCTGTTTCATCATAACTTTCGCTGCAGCCTGCAAAAAGCACGAACCATGCTAAAAAGATCAGACAATTCTAAGCTAGAACAACTACAATTACTAGATCAACATATGCCCTAAACTACACACCTGTGTGCACAGAAACACGCCAGTAAGATTCAAATCAATAACCTCGTGCCATTGGGATGTTTTCATTCTCATCAACAAGCCATCCCGTGTTATTCCTGAAAAGGATTGTGTCAGTTGAAATAGAAAAGAAAGTCAAGATAAGAAGCTTAAATACAAGAAGTAATATGATGCTGACCAGCATTATTAACCAACACATCAACTGTTCCCCATGCATCAACCACCTATATTCATTTGATTGAAAAGATGTCAGGTTGCAAGCGATAATTGCAACCACACACAAAATGTAGTTAGCATAAGAGAGCGCATTTGCGTCCAGTTTTAATCATTGCCGCTACATCTTCTTCCTTTGAAACATCACCCCCAAATGTCAGAGCTTTACCACCAGATGCCTCAATCTGCAGCATTTAAACCGCAATAAAACATGTTTAAAATGCGGGATATAATTAATACCAAACATTTCAACTATGAACTGATTTCAATATATGCATTGCATGAAGTCCATTATTTTAACAAAAAAGGTACCTCCTTGGAAACTAATTCAGCTTCCTTAGATGACCTTGCGTAGTTTACCAGAACCTGTAACAGTGAAATGAAGCCTATGGTCATGACTCATCGAAAAAAGCAATTGAATGATGAATGATGAATGATGACGATAACCTTACAACCAGACTTGCCGAGCGCGAGCGCAACAGCTTTCCCAATTCCTCTAGAAGCTCCAGTGACGATAACCACAGGAGCCTCCACGTTCCGATTATGAGGTACAGCAGCGCTCGATTGATCAACGGCTGCCATATGCGCCCTAATTCCTGCTATTTGATTCCATTTCCATTAAAACATCACCAAATTGTTCTGATGTAAATTTCAATTTACCACAACATGAAAATGCGATTCATTTACCAGAGCCAGAGGAGGAGCTCGAAAATCTGGTCGGGGCAACGCGACGCAGTCGGATCCCGCCAACAAGTGGATAGGAGCTTTGTGGGTGAGATAATTGGTGGAAGAGTCGTACCGGAGCTCCAACGGCGTTGAAGGCGATCGTGGCTGCCATTGAGAGTCTGAGAATGGCTGGTGCCACAGACGAAGAAGAGGAGGAGGAAGAGAGAGAGGCAAGTAAGGTTGCCACTGTCCGAGGACCCTGCCCAAACTAATGGCCATAATTAGCTTGGCCATACATTGCAGATGGCTGAACTTAACAAATGCTTCCATTACTAAAAGTTCCTTGCATGAAACCCAGTTTACATAGCCTTGATCTTCAGCTTAAGCTTCCACATAAAACCCTAAAATCAATATGAAGCATATAAACCCTTCCTCTTTGTGTTGTCTGCCTCTAGTTGGTGCCAATCGGAAGTTCTAAGTTCTAACTCAGCCTGAACTGCGTAAGAATAAAGAAACAGTTACAACTCTTATTTTCCAAAAATTATATATATTTTTCTTTTTTGGGACAAAAATGAATAATCCAAAAATACAATTTTCCCTTTTTTTTCCTTTAAAAAAAATCAAATTTGTTTTTGGAGATAAATATTCATGTTCCCCACAAAATATTTTTTGTTAAATCCTTTTTTTATACTTTGGAAAGATAAATAAATAAATAATTTCCTATGTGACTTGTTAAATCCTTTTTTTTATTATTCAGATTCATTATCGTAAGAAATATGAAAAATGAATATTTAGCTTGAGCATAGTGTAAAACAAAAAAACAAAAAAAGAGATAGACTCTTCAGTTCAGTTTCTTCTTCAGCTAACAGAAAAAACCCTACCAAAGCTTGGGTTTATAGTTTTTATATTAGTTGATAGATACAATTGCAGAGCTCCTTCCCTGATTCTCTTCTAGTAGTCATGATGTCATTGTCTGTTCCTCACTCACTTCCTCGCTCGCCGCCACTCCGTTCGAACCCACCAAGAACTGCTCCCTCGTTCAGTCGATTTCCTCTCTTCCGATGCTCAGCCAATCTCAGAGCCTCCAAAAATAGCCAAAATTCGAGAGTCAATGCTCGCTTCAATGCCCCTCGTCTCCCAGGTACTAATTCTGTGGTTCTGAATTGGGCTTTTCTAACTCAATTTTACTGATGAGTATAATAGTTTTACTGTATGCCCGTGTTTGATATGCGGTGGCTGCCAAAGGTCAGAACTTTCAGCTTCTATTTGCAAATATATACTGCAGAAAACAGAGGGTTCGCGTTTCTTTTTATGAATTGTATAAATTATTATCTTTTTGTTATGGTTCTATGCTGAATTATGAGTCTCAAGTGATGCATACAGTATTGATGACAAAAATTATGTTCATTTGATGTTGTCTGAGTTGATTTTTCTAGGTTTGAAAGGCGTGACTATAACCTTGATTGTGTTAGTAAGTTCCCTACTTAGGAAATGATCATTTTATTTTTTATTTTTGAATTTTTCAAGTTTTTATGAATTGGGAAAGGAAAACTCTTCAAAACCATGCATAGTGCTTCTGTAAGAAAGATACTATTTGTGGTGACTGAAACTTTTAGTTCTAGTGGGTTGGAAAGAGCGGACAATGGTTAGTCAAATTGAGTTGGCAAGTAAAAATTGTTTGTACTGGGGAATGGATAACCTTGACACTCCTCTGTAATGCTGCACATGGATGCATGAATTTAGGGAATCAATTCTAGTTGAATGATATGTGTTCTTGATGCAGTTTATACCAGGATTTACTATTTTAGGAATTGGGCACTTTGGGACACTAGAATACGAGTCTGTTTGGGATTATGTAGAAAGAACTTTTAATCATAAGCGCTTTTGTTTAGGGTTTAGGGTTTGTTTCGAAGTGCATCAATTTTTTCATCAAACATCCAAGTGCTTCCTGGAAATGCATTTGGAAGCTTCTTCTTGAAGAGGATTTTTTTAAGAAAGAGCTACAAAAATGCTTTTATAAACTGGAAGAATGTTTAACTATTTCTACCAAATGCTGTCAAAAGCGCTTTTAGTCCTTCTAAAAACACTGCCAAGAATTCCCTACCTTGAGTATCTATGGTGCTAGCTCTTGACAAAAATCAATACATAAATAAATCTAGATCTTAAGGATATTCTTTATTTTTCCATCACAAGTTTTAATGTATCTTGCTGATTCTATGATGGTGTGTTTCCATCTCGTTGCTGTGCAACTTCTCAATATAGTTTTACTCACATGGGTGTTTCGCTTTATGTTTGTATTACAGTTGCAGAGAAGTTAGAAGTGGAACGTTTTGCGAGCATTTCTTCCTCAAGTAGTCGAGAAACATCTTCAGTTGGTGTCAACCCTCAAATCTCAGTACCACCCCCACCCTCAAATATGTAATAATTTGTTTTTGTTCATTTTATCAATTATTTATTTATAACCCATTGATCTATTCAATAAGCTTTTGCTGTTGCTTTTTCTTTTCTTCTTGTACTTCATAAACATATAATCTTTTCACCTTTATTTATTTATTATTTTATTTTTTAGAGGGTCGCCTCTATTTTGGATTGGTGTTGGTGTTGGGCTTTCAGCACTATTTTCTTGGGTGAGAACAAGATTACTTGCATCTCTTTGTTTGATAAGACATACATTTATTCGACCAGTTCACCTTTTCTGTGTGTTTGACACATTGATTGTAATGACAGGTGGCTACAAACTTAAAGGTGCGTGTTTTCCTCCTAAAATTTAGGGATCTATTTTAGTTCGGATTATTGGATTTTAATAGCTTAGGGTATTTTATTGTTGAGTTACCTTAACATGTTTAATGGTGGTGAAGACGAACCCTAGATATGCGTATTGACATCATAAAGTGATGGACGTTTATCACACTAAACACTCTCTTCCCCTATCTCTCTGTCTCTGTTTGTCTCATTCTATCTGTCTGAAATCTTTTTTCTTCTCTTTCTTTGAAATCTTCTACCTCCCCGCTCTATCAAAATTTGAGAAAGGGCTTTGTAAGAGGACTACAATTAACAAAGGAGATGCATGTGTGTGGGGGGTGTTTTATATCTATAAAATATGCATAGTGCGTAAAGGTTAGAAATTTTGAAAATGATATGAGAACATGATGCAACACCACAAGACATTGGCAAGAAATTGACACAAGATATTGTGTTCCTGCTGTGATATCTTTGTGACATGATGTCATTTCGTGTCCTGTGCATGTTAAAATGTTGACATGACAGTGCACGGAATTGGCACGACAAGAGTTAGAAAGTTCAGATGGAATTGATATGAAATGGTACAAAATTTGACGTGGAATGGAATAACTTTGTGGATGACAACATAGCCCTCTCAGAAAAAGAAAAAAAAAAAAAACTTTGTGTCACTCATAATAAATGAGTCGTGACTGTTCATTTGGTGTGTGGCAGACACAAAATTTAGCCTCACTCTTTTGATATGTTTTCTTTTTTAATCTATCTTTATCTTTTAATCTTCTTTCAGAAATATGCAATGCAACAAGCTTTTAAGACTTTGATGGGCCAAATGAATACACAAGA
This sequence comes from Prunus avium, assembly GCF_002207925.1. Next base: position 79,057 of record NW_018922368.1, on the reverse strand, counting down.
TAGCCAGTTCAACAATGCTGCATTTCCTCCAGGTTCACCTTTTCCATTTCCATCAGCTCCAGCATCAGGGCCTTTTGCCTCACCTTTTCCAGCTACTTCCCAACATTCGACAGTAGACGTATCTGCAACCAGAGTAGATGCAGCACCAGCAGCACCAGCCTCATCAGTCACACAAGCTGCGCAAGCCACACCAGCTACACCAACCATACCAGCCACCCCCGCCACTGATGCCAACAATGACACAGAACTAAAGAAAAAGTCGAACAGCTTTGGTATGGCCTTTAATATATATATCTTCATGCTTTTTCTTTTTACATATTATTTTCCTTTACTTGGATTCGTAATCCATGATATAATTTCCTTTTCCAAAGTTCAGATATATTGGTTGTTGTGAGGTAGAATTTAAAAGTTTAAGCTGCCCAAAAGAGCCATGAAAGTAAAACAGTGAATTCTCTTCTAGAATGGCTTGAACTTTTAAAATTTTGTTTGAAATGTATGTGGGTACTGAAAAGTATCATTTATTGCTGGCTGCAAGAGCACAAGGGAAGTTCTGTGTGATCTCTCTAAATCTGAAATATCATGTATGCTGAGGTTTTTTTATTTATTTTGAGATATCATGTGAGAAAACAGTGATACCTTTTGTTTTGACCAATACATGAAATCATTATTAAGAAATTGTGACCTAACTAGTTGATTTAGAACCATGAAGCCTAGTTGAATACTAGAAGAAGCAGAGGTGGTGAATGTGCCAACCATCATACTTATAAAGATATATGTCTGCATGATGATTTTACTTGTTAAACAAGTAATCTCAAGGCTGATGCCCACCACAACACTTGGTCCATCCATAAAAGGCATGGGTTTTCATTGTTGGGGTTCTGGTAGTACACGGTTTGGATCATTGGATCACATTGCGTGGTGGCCCCAACAATGAGATCCCTTTTGATTCTCCTCACAAGGGATTCTTATTAATAAGGGGACTATATTCATATGTAGTAAATTATATAAAGAAAAATTTACATTGATAACCCATTATATAAAGAAAAATTATATAGATTTCTAATTTTCTATTACATAACTTGGAGCATTACCCTTTACCTAAGTTTTAGTTAAAGGGTATGTAATAGATATCTCTGCTGCAAATCTAAGGCTTGCAAGGCTTGTCAATGTAATCGTAAAAAGTGGTGTTTTTTTTATATGAATTTATGGCATAATGTTTGTTTTCATTTCAAGGGTATGTAATAGATATCTCTGCTGCAAATCTAAGGCTTGGAAGGCTTGTCAATGTAATATGTAAAAAGTGGTGTTATTTTTATATGAATTTATGGCATAATGTTTGTTTTCATTTCAAGCTGATCAAACAGCTAGGAGTATTAAATGGATCCCATTTGATTTTAAACAGAGCTGATCTGATTTCAAGCTGTTTGTGGATGATTTAATGTCAAAAAGTATGGACCAACAAGGGGTTAGTGGAATTAGTCAGGCCCATGGTTTGCTCCCACGGGTTTGATCCGCAATGCAGATTGGGGGATTTCTGGGTATTAAATAAATGTAAAAAAGTATGGTTGACAAAGGATCAAGGTTAAATGCATGATTGTCATGATGTTAGAACTTACAGAATCTTTTTCAAAATGATATTGTGGGCTTGCATTGCAACAGAAGCCTTAGATGTGTCATGTGCAGTTGCAGCCAGCATGTGGTTTGCGTCCTGCTTGCATGCATTCATGTCTGCCTGCACACGTGTATGTTTGTGAAATTGTGGGTGTGTGCCTCGTCTGTATTTGGTGGCTGATCATATGACCTGTCTTATATTGATATATACAGGAATATTGTGAATATCTTAATCGTTTACTGTAGTGAATATCTTAATAATGTATGTTTGTGAAACTATGGCCATCAATACTGCTACTAATTTTTGACAAGCTACTATTATTTGGATGTTTTCTTATGCCAGTTTCCTGTTTGAGATTCTAAGTGTATCTTCTACTCACAGCTTTTGTAGATGTTACTCCAGAAGAAACTGAACAAAAGAGTCCTTTCGAAAGTAGCTTAAAAGATGTTACTGAAATAGGTTCATCTAAGGATTTCCAGAATGACGTGAAAGTGAGTATCTTATAATTGGTCTTTCTGATCATGCTGTGATTGTTTGGAGTTAATGCTCAGATTTAACTATTTGCTAACTTTATGAAGGTTTCTCAGAATGGAGCTGCTTTTAAGCAGGGGTTTGGTGCCTCCACAGGGTCCCAATCTACTGGTAAGTAAAGAGTCAATTGACACTTATGCTGTCCCTCAGTATTCCGGTGCTTGCTTTGCTTTTAGATTTAATGTCAATTTTTTGGTAGTTGTGAAAAAGACTATCTTTATCTAAAGACGGTTGAACTGGTTGTTTTTAAATTCAGCCAGTTTTGTTTAAAGACTATCTTTTCTTCTTTATTACTTGAGATGCATTTGGACGACAGAATATGGATGGAATTTTGACTCAATATATTCTGTAAATCTTCATATCAATTGCAATATTGGGCCAAAGTTTGTCAGTTCTGAAGGTTACACAACTGTGTCGTAAATGGATATGAAACAATCCTTGATTGCATTACTTTGTAATTCTAGTCAGTCTGGCTTGAAGTGGCCATGACTAAAATGCTGTAGTCCATGACTATCTTTGCCTTTCTTTCTCAGTTTTTGATTTTTGTAATCTAATCAGACAGTTTACATATTTTTTTTCATTCATTAATGGATAGGAAAAGCAAATTCTCTATCAGTGGAAGCTTTGGAGAAAATGTTGGAAGATCCGACGGTGCAGAAGATGGTTTATCCGTAATATATCTTTTGTTATCTTTTGTGCTTTCTAATTGTGATATATGATTTTGTTCTGGCACGTTGGTATGGTTTAATCTAGCAAATTAGCTACAAAATTATTATTGTTGACACTTGATACCTTTGTAACTTTTGGAAAGTCGTCAACAATTTGATTGGGTGAACAAATCTCAATAGTTGCATCAAATTTACAACATATGCAATTCACATGCAGCATGAACTTGTATATCTTGTGTCAGTAAATGTTAGATCCATACAATATCTTGGTTTATTTGCCAAATAAATTTTTCAAGCTTGTCATATAATTTCTAGTCATTTGGGCTAGGATAACTGTTTCAAATTGAAAGTTTCTTGGTCAATTGGTTCATGCAAACCATTTATTACTAGAAGATTAGACCTTGATAGGAAGGGCATAGTCCTTGGGCAAATCCCTCACCTTGGTTAGTTCCATTATCAAATTTCTTATTCATCCCTTTTATTTATTTCTTGCAATATTTATGTTGTGATAAAAGATGCTCTCCAAGTGTTGCCTTTGTTGATCAAAGGTTACTTTTTTTGCTTAAAATATTATATAGTTGTAAGTCTACATCATATATTGTAATACTCTTCCAGTTGTCTACATCATGAAAATACCGTTTTACATTTCTTTGATTTGACACTGTCTCATGAAAGTTAGACTTCATATTGACATACTCCTTTAGAGGAACTTAATCTCATGTTTTTCTTCCTATTAGAAAGAAGATTAATTCTGTTCATATCCTTGTAGCTATTTACCAGAGGAGATGAGGAATCCTTCCACTTTCAAATGTAAGTCCATCTATCAGTAACATGGCTTTTTCTAGGTATTCTGGGTTTTTCAGTTGTAGCCTTGGTATGGCTCATACTAATGCATATCGCCTGCATTTCGATAATTCATTTGTTCGTACCTGGTTAGAAATCAGTTTTGAAGGTATCAAGCAAAATAGCGCTCATCAAGTTTGCCTGCTTGAAGCAATGTCTATGTGCCTTCTTGGCCATATGTTGTCCTTTGTCATTGTGAATGTCACTGCATAAATATCTGGTCCCTTTTCATATGTACCTAGAACCTTTTCTTTCTTTTTCAATACTCAGAATTTTGTTGAATTAAGCATGTGTTCTTTCTTTATGGGGGTGTATTTCCACCATTGCATTTCTTTTTTGTAGGCCTAGAGTTCATTTTGTTTCTCCTAACCTGTTGCTTTTGATCATTAATCTGATTATTATGCACATCATTTGATAGGGATGCTACAAAATCCACAATATCGCCAACAGCTGGAAGACATGCTGTAAGTTTTTTTTTGTTGCTTTATTTACATTTGATATTGCTAGGAGCTTTTTGTTCTAGCTTCTTGTATTTAGATTCTGAGCATTTTGTGGTTTCTACCTTGATGTGGCGAAACTATATTTTTGGTCTCTGAAGTTTGAACCAGTTTTTTATATGGAATGCTACAGCTGTGATTTCTGTTTGGAATGCATTCACGTGCCTGAAATAAAGTCATACATATGAATTTTAATTGAAGGAATTTAAAGCTTTTGATCCTTTATATATGTGGGAAATTGGAAAGGGTGGGATCTCCGTGCACTTGCGTTGCCTGTGCTTTATAACTGACCTTTTGAGTCTTGCGTCCAGTAATACTTTAAGTACTCATGAAGCAGAGAATGTATCAAGTCAGCATTTCCTGTAACAAAACTTTGACCATGGTGGACACAACAATGCTTCAACATAAAATTTTGACCATGTTGTGAATTTTTCATCTCTTGCATGTATATGTAAACAAACATGCTTGTAAGAGTCATGTTATATTTGTCATTGTATCTTTCAGTGTCTATTTTAAATTTGTGAACTACAAAGGTTAATATACTTGAGTTCTTGACCGTTACATATACACAGGATTACATTTACTTTACGTGAATACATGCATTTTGGTAGGATGTACTGTTCATCTAAATGTTGGAACCTGGTAGGTGAATGCACTCAGTATCTTTTGTGTGTTTCTGTAGGGATATTTGGAATCCATTCTTCAACAATATGCCTCTGACACTCTGTCCACTAAATTTTTAGGACAATGAAACATTTTGTTTTGATTTCTGTTGTGTTCTACTAGGCTGCATTTTCTATTAAATTTTTGGGGATGTGAGGTGTGTTATCAGATAGGCTGCATCGGTGTGATGCTTTTGCCATACAAGATATGTTACTCTGTCTCCAATTTAATTTATTTTTTCTTTTTTATGCTTGACTGTTGTTTCAGAAATAATATGGGCGGAAGCAATGAATGGGACAATCGTATGATGGATTCATTGAAAAATTTTGATCTTAGCAGTCCTGAGGTTAAGCAGCAGTTTGGTAAGTTTATGTTGGATTTTAAAACAGCTTCTTTCTCATTTAACATTAAAGTATTCTGGCTATAAAAAAATGAAAGTATGTATTTTTCCTCCCATAGTGTGGTGGATTTGGGTATAAAGCTGGCCACCAAGTAAGAAGTAAGATGAGTGTTGAAACCAATTCAAGAAATTTACCTACCATTTTTTTTAAAGAATAAGAGAAGGAAAAAGAAAGAAGGTAAAGCTACATTGAGTGGTTGAGTATGTGGTTTTTTCTGGAAGGTTGAGACGTTCAGTGTCTGTTGCCTTTGGATTGGAAGGTTGGGACTTCTAATGTTGTCAGTGACAGAGCATGAAACACCTGGCAGTATTGATCATAAGACAGACAAGTTTGACATAGAGAAGCATCTCTAAATTTGAAAGCATACAGCATATGCCTGAACATCCAAAATATCAAATTGCCCGCCAAGAGCCCTATTATCAAGAGCTATCATATTAATCAACTTCATAAGGATTTCACTCTTCACCAAAAATTAAAAAAAATTAAAAAAAATGCCATTGAAGAAATTTGAAGATAGTAGTCTGACGCCTAGACTGGCATAAGATGGACACTCTTAAATTGGTGCTCTATGATTAACTTATGATTATAGTATTGAACTGAGGTTAGGCTTTGTGTAAGAAGGCTTGGGATTAATTAATCAACGATGGGAATTTCTAGAGTGTATTTGATTTGAGGAGTATATATAAAGTTTTGGTATGTATTTTCTTTAATTATTGTCTTTATATTTTGCAGACCAAATTGGGCTTACACCTGAGGAAGTCATTTCAAAAATAATGGCCAATCCTGAAGTTGCTATGGCATTTCAAAACCCAAGAGTTCAAGCAGCCATCATGGATGTATGTATTGCCAGAGTACTTAGATTTAATTTAGAACACCCCACATTGCTGTTTACCCACTCACTTTATCCTTGTGCAAAATTACGTTGAAGAATGATGTTTAGAAACACAAAAAAGAGTTGCAAAAGAAAAAAAAAAAGAAATGGTAGGACTGGTCTCACCTCCGAAGGGCCTCCCTTTTTGGAAGGTTGGTTGGACTGGCCTCCCATTATGGGGCCTAACCAGTAACTATGGGGTGTTGCAAATGCTGCACCCTGCAGAGGGAAGGCAGTGGGTGCCACCATCAATGGTGGTGGCCATGGCTGACGCCATCCAAAGTTAACAAAAAATATTATGGGAATAAAGTGGGGTGGAAAGTTTAAATTAATAATTTTAAAAGTTGGTGGGGGTGGGAAAATAGGATGGCACACCATACCAATTCTCTAATATTATTATGTTTCTGTTGCAGTGTTCACAGAACCCGCTCAGCATTGCCAAATATCAAAATGATAAGGAGGTATGGTAGAACTCTTTTGACATCAACCCTCAATTCTGATTCGCCTACATATGTGTTTTTAGTTGTATTTATTTATTACCTTTTCTAAATAAAATGTATCCTATTGATAAATCATTATATGATTATTATTGAGTATTTTCTGTTCTCTTGTGTCTATTCTTTCTTCAAAATGATTGTTTTCACATTATAATTCATATCTATTTCTAAGTTAGCATGAGATATCTATAAATTATTTAGCATGTTAAAGATGGCTACTACTTTCTTATATAGTTTTGAGTTGTATTCTTGCTTCTTCCACATGACTTCAACTAGATATATCCATCTTATCAAAAGCAGGATGTATTTAAGAGTTTTGGATAACTCGTCGAAGTACTTTAAGATTTTGTTATTAGATCGATCAAGGAACCAACATTCCTTCCATCAGACATCATAAGAGCTTACACTATTGATTAACTTGTGAGATCTAAATCCATAGGCAATATTTGCAGTAACTTATTTCGATATAGAAAATATTAGCAAAACCCACCAAAGTAAGTTTCACTAGGGGTTGGGAACATTAGTGTTCTGGACATTCGCTTAACTTGATTTTATCTTTTTTTTTTTTAGGGTAAAAAATTGATTTTGTTTCCTAACAACTGATGTGGAACTGTATATTATTATTTTTACAATCAGTTATTACTTTTGGCCTAGATCAAGTGTAGTATTGCTTCTTAATAGTTTTTGTTGAGGGTCGTTGAGAATGGTTTACATGCAACATGCCTTTAAGTTACTTGATGCTTGAATGTAATTTAGAGGGCATTATGTAGTTTTACCGGGCTGGGATGTAGCATTGATTTCAGTTTTCTATTTCCTGATGGGCTAAGGGCTAATTAGCCATCACCCAATATAATTGTATTGCGTATTAATATATTATGGCATTATCTTGTGTTCCATTGTCTCAGGTTATGGATGTTTTCAATAAAATATCAGAACTCTTCCCTGGGGTGTCTGGCTCACCTTGATTCTAGTCATGGATGCTGGTTTCTGGGTTTAAACATACTTGTTATTTATCATGGAAGAGTAAAGGGTGTAGAGCTTTTCCAGTCCTGCAAAAAATGAACATGCTTCTTGTTCTCATGCCGATGCGTTGCACGCGATAGGCTCATATTACTGCCCTTACTACCCTGTTTGGAGATATGAGTTTGACACCCTTGTAGTCTATTGGAAGAACTAAAAGTTTCATGTTGCTTCTGGTGGAAACAAAATGTATATTGGTGTTTGAGAATCTGTCTAGCAGGATTTTGTAATGTTGGTTTTGGCAGCTGTGTTCAAAGTTTTATGTAGTAAACTGTGAGCAATTCAACTCAATAAATCGGTAGGGTTTATGAAGAGACTGTTTACGAAATTGTGAAGCTTCAACTTTTTCTGATCTCTATGAGCTATAAAACGAAATGGAAAAGTTTGACATAGAGAAGCGTATCTCAACTTTTTGTTATCTTTGATAGGTTAACTGACTTTTAACAAAGAGCATTGGCCCTATTGCTTGCCATCTCTTATCTGTTACTCCAATTGAAGATCTAATGCCAATGGTGTTACACTTGCATATATAGTTGTATTCAGTTGCCAGATATCTGGGAATATAAGAATCCACAACAGTAAAATCTTGGCCATTCAATTGATCTAAAGGCTGAAAACTTCAAAATACTAAACTGTGTTGAACTGTGGCTGTGAGTTAACAAGGGAATTTTGACAAACACCACCGAAGTTTAACATTTAGGACCTTTCAACATCTGTCTGCAATCTCAGCTTCTGTAGTAGTTAGCCTCTATAGAGAGATGTGGAGCTGGTTTCCTTGTCTTGTAATTCCAATCGGTGCTTGTCACCAAAAGACTTCCAAACTTCAACACAAGTCCATGCCTTCTATTACAAGTCTCTACCTTTTAGCACATCCTCTTCAAATATATAAACTTGGCATTATCTGAGCCACATCCAAGTTTTCTGTGCAATCAGACCCACATTTGACAAGTAAACGAGCTGAATTTGCAAAAGTGTGTTTATTGATGCAAACAAGTGATCACAATTTGCAGAAGTATAGCCAGACGAATTGTGTAACACGTAAACAAAGAATATCAAATCTTGCAACTTAAAATTTTAATCTCTAATCATACATAAAGCCAAGATTTTTTATTTATTTTTTCAACAAAGCATCAGGAAATTAAAGAACGATAACTCAAAGTCTTCCAAATTGGTTACTAGTTAGACTTCAGGAGTTTCAAATTAATATTTTGTTAAGTATATCAAACAAAAGCTATATATAAACAAATTTAAAAACTAAACAAGAAAATCTCGTGCAAAGACTAAACTTTATGTTGTTAGAAACTCTAACCTTGGATCAGTGAACTCATGATATATCTCCAATGTCAGCTCTAACTTCAAATCCCTCTCCTTCAAAGATTAGACCTATACCAGATGATGAAACAAAAAACAAACTAAATGATGTCAATTCAATTGGACAAGAGAGAAACAAGTATATTAGGCTTTATTAATATAGAAGTATAACTCATGAACCTAAGCTTATACAGCATTCAACAAAATACCATGAAAGTTAATGAACATTAATAAAAATCTCATTCTTTTTGGAGAAAGGTTGGAATAGATAACAAACTGCTTCAAATCATCATAACCACAATGTTAATATTCATCAGTCATTACCTGCCATTGCAAGCAGTTCCCTTTTCTAATAAATCATGTCTTTCTTCTCATGCAAATCCGAAGTCATGGTGGGATAAATGGCAAATCATCATAACCTTCCTTTCCCAACAAACCCACAAGTACCTTTTTAACCTGTATATAATGTCAAGAGGAACTAGCCTCAACCCTTCTTTTTAATCTCCATCCAGCTAAATCCAGGATCTTTTGAGAGTCCTTTAGCTTGCATGTATTTCCGTATTATTCTCACTTGATCCCACTTCCCTAAAGCTGCATACAAATTTGATACCAAAACATGATACCCAGTAGCATAAGAATCCAATTGAATTATCTGCTCTGAGGCACGTGCAGCTATGTTTGCTTCTCCACTTGCTCGACAAGCACTAAGTAAAGATCCCCAGATACTTGCATCTGGCTTCATTGGCATTGAATGGATAAAGTCTTCTGCTTGAGCCAATAAGCCACACCGCGACAAGAGGTCAACTACACAAGCATAGTGTTCAATCCTTGGTTCAAATTTGTAGTCGTTCTTCATCCGGTTGAAGTAAGCCAGGCCTTCTTCTACCAAACCTGAATGGCTACAAGCAAATATAACAGCAAGGAAAGCAAGATGATCAGGAAGGACGCTTGTTGCTTCCATTTCTGCAAAAGTTCTCAATGCTCTCACACCTTCACCATATGTCCCATATGCAGAGATCATCGAAGTGTATGTCACGACATCCTTCTTTTTCATATGCTCAAATACTAGTACGGAGTTTTCCAAGCTACCACAGCTAGAATACATTTCTATTAGTGCATTCCCAACTGGAACATCTGAATGAAATCCTAACCTGAAAATGCATCCATGGATCTCTTTTCCTTGTTGCTTCGCAGCAAGTAAGGAACACAGGGGCAAGATGCCTAACATGGTGGCCGCATCGGGCATCACTCCCTCATTCCTCATTCTGAGGATCATTCTTAACCCTAAAATACGATCATCATAATGAATGCATGCAGAAATTATGGTATTCCATGTTACTACATCACGAACTTTCATGTTTTCAAATACTATTAGTGAATCCTGTATTTTGCCACATTTAGCATACATATCGGCAAGTGCATTGTTGACAATAACATCAGAATCGAATCCCAGTTTTACTATATCACAGTGGATCATTTTCCCCTTTTCCACACCTGCTAGCTGAGTAGAAATAGATAGGATCATCACGTAACTCACAGAGTCCGGTATCATGTTACTCTTCATCACCTTAAAAAGGTTTAACCCTTCATCACAACAATCATTAAGAAAGTAGCCATTGATCAATGAATTCCATGACACAGAATCCCGGCATTCCATATGATCAAATACATCCTGTGAAGCTAATAAATTTCCACATTTTGCATACATATCAATAAGTATGTTATTTGCCATAGTATCAAATGAAAAAGCACTTCTTTTCATGTAGTCGTGAACATATCTTGCAAGTCCCAAGTCCCGTAAATGAGCACAAGCACGAAGAACAGAAGTGATTGTCAGCAAGTCAGGTGTAAATTCATTTACCATTTCCATAAACAGATTTATTGATTCTTCAAACAACCCCAACTGAGAGTACCCACAAATGACAGTGTTCCAACTAACAGAGTCCCTAACCACCGTCCTCTTAAAAAAAAGTTGAGCATCTTTTAACCAACCAAATTTGAAGTACATTGAAATAAGTCCATTGCTTACTAAAACATCAGCATGGACCCCGATCTTCTCAACCAACGCATGAACTATCTGACCCTCTCTAACATCAACCAAGCTTCCGCACGCAGGCAAAACACCAGATATGGAAAAAGAATCCGGTAACAACCCATCCATTCGTAACCTATGAAAAATTTCCAAAGCTTCCTCCCAATACCCATTTGAACTGTAGCCAGAAATCAGACTATTCCACGACACGATATCCCTAAGAGGCATTTCCTCAAACAGCCGCCGTGCTTCACCGAGTTCACCAAATCTAGCGTACATATCAATCAATGCATTACCAATATACAAGTCTGAGCCAAAACCCATTTCTGAAATACGGTGATGAACAATCATACCCGTTTCCAGGTCACACAACCCAGCACAGGCATTGATCACAGAAGGAAATGTATACCTATCAGGTTGAACATTCATTTTCTGCATTTCAGTGTAGTGGCCAAGAGCTTTTGAGTAAAACCCATTATGGATAAGCGCTCTAATGATTGAATTCCATAGATAGGGATTGGTTTTGGGAAAAGCTTGGTGGAAAACTGAGAGGGACGCAATTGGGTCTCTGAGTTGGGCATACTTGCTTATGAGTTTGCCAGAGAAGAAGACGCAATGGTGCAATCCGAGAGTTACAATCAACGAATGGACTTTCTGTGCTTCTGCCCGGTTTCTAGCAGAAGACAAAGCCTTTGAGAATAACGGATATACAACTTCTTTGGTACGACCATTTACACTGCCCAAGTTTGCAGTTTTCATGAATGCGAATATGAAATGAAGGCTGTAATAAATGTCGAGTCACCCAGCAGCATCGTATTGGCTTCCCCTTGGCTTTTCCCTTGTTTTTTTTCTTCTTGAATTGGAGAATTAGTTCGTCAACTTCCCTAAATTTTTTTATATTTATCTTTTGATACAAGTCACGGTGTAAACTACTCTAAATTAGAGACTGAGCATCCACAATGGGCTCCCTAAATCACCTCCTTAGACAAATTTTAGGGAGGCATTGTAAAAATGCAACTCCAACCATGCTCCCTATCCACCTCCTAAAATAGGGAGTTCTCTAGGAGCTCCTAAATCTGAGGAGAGAGAAAGGACTCTTAGTTGCTCCTTATAATTTAGTGCTGCCTTATTTAATGAGTATTTCAAACCTTTATTTAATGCTAACTATTATTTTTTTTTTTTTAATAAAGATGGACCAATTAAAAAAGAGTTATAGCATTTATGACTCTCCAAATTAGGGAGTATGGTTGGAGTTGAAATTTTTTAGAGAGCTCCTAAAATAGCTTTATTATATTTTTAGCTAAATTTTAGCTAAGAAATAGAGAGCATCATTGTGGATGCTCTAAGGTCATCTCCAACTCATGAGGCCAAACCCAACTCAAGAAAAGTAAGGGGCTAAAATTTGGGAAAACTCAAACTTAGAGCCAAATACCAGTCCTGCATGGACTGGAAAACTCTTTGGTGGAGCCCACTCAAAGCTGACGCAGCATATGTGCAAGGAGGAATCAATGAGCGTCATGTGTCGCGTTGTTTTTGCTGCTGAAGGTGTCATGCGCCAGGTGTGGTGTGCTGGTGTCGTCTCTTTTTTTTTCTTTTTTTTTTTTAAGTCCAAAATAATCCAAAACCAACAATCCATATTAAATCCAAGCTATTTTAACGGTTAAAAAAAATCCAACGATCCATATTAAATCCAAGCTATTCTACTCGCAAAAATTCTCTCTAGCGCTCTCTAGGGTTCCTCTCTAGCATCCTCTAGAGAGAGTGGGTCTTGCTCTGTCAAGACTCGAGATTACTATGACGACTGATTGGATGCGGTGGCCTGACTGGCAAATGCTTGTTGACGCTACTAGTGTCTGGATTGAAGAAGGAATGGTTTTAGCTGAATCTATTTGCGATAGTATGGAGACCATGATGAAGAATTTCTCATCCCGGTTTGCCCTAACTAAAGCAGAACAAGAGGAGATTATTATAGACTCGACATGAGTTACGGGCGTTAGGACAGAATCTCTATATGGTGGCCGAAGGCAGTTGTCGCTATAGTTGATATTGGGAAAGACAAAATCTCTTGCACCTTCAACTCTAAGGAGGAGCGGGAAACAATTATCCAAGGTGGGCCATGGCTGTTCAATGGATATCTTCTAGCGATGGTAGAGGTTGATGGTACTACAAACCCCGAGCATATCTCACTCTCGTCACAGGCTTTTTGGGTTCAAGTTAGGCGTCTTCGGCTAGCATACATGACGAGAATGCTGGGCAATATTATTGGCAATGCACTAGGTGGCTATGTGGTGTCCAAGGTCTAAAATATCGGTGATATCAGAAATATCGGTAGGCCAAAAACACGGAAATTTCGATGGAAATATCGGGATATTATCGATATCGATAAAAATTGAATAAAAACCAAGGAAATTGTAAGAAAAACTTGGAAATTTTTATTGAAACTTTGCAGGATGTTTATTTAGTCAATTATCTATTAGTTTATCATAAAAAAATTGGAAGGAAATGCATTGCATGATGGATTTAACTGATTTAAGTTGATTATATAGCGAGCTGGCAAACACTGTGAGTGTAGAAAATATGTAGTAATTAATGAAAAAAGATTAAACACACCATAATCATTTATATATAATGAATTAGTACAATATTTTACACTTTATACAATGCATGGTAAGAAACATGGTCAAAAGAATTCAAAACAATTTGTTTCTTGCAAAAAAAATTCAAAACAAAACCATGTATATATATAAATATTTTAGAATATTTTCACAAAAACATAAGTGATATAGTGATTAAGGTGTTGAAGGAGTAAACTGAGAGGGGTTCGAATCCCCTTGGTGTCTTTTTTAATATAGAAATTTATCCTATATAATAAATATTAGCTTACAGACATTTTAAAGACGTTATAAATATTACACGCCGAAAATATAATCACAAACACGTACGCAGCTGAGTTGGATAAGGCGCTGGGCTGCCTCTTATAGAGGCAAGGGTTCGAATCCCTCCATGCGCAACAAGGATAATTTTCAGCATTTTTCAAGTATTTTTGGGTCAAAATATCGCGAGAATATCACTTCCGATATTTCGGCGATATTTTCGACATTATGACGACATCTCATTGGTTTGTGCAGAAAATATCATTGTTCAGAAAATATCAACGTTTTAGGTTCCCCAAATCCCCAGGGTGATCTATGCATGCTTCTGAAGACAACCCCCCTTGGAGTCAGAGGCGGAGAATGACTGTCCTGCAGCGGCGGCGGTGCCTCGATCGAACATTAATGATTCACATTATAAACATTAATGATTCACATTATATGGAAGGAAATCAAAACCTGCAAGGGATAAACTAATCTAGGTCAAATCATGACTACACATCGAGTCTCCCGGATCTCAATGTACAATTTGACCCTTGTGAGGAGGATTCCCTGGGAGAATTATCACTCATTCCTTTTCAGGATGGCACATTTACTTTCCTCATCTATCCGAATGGTGCCCCTGATCCTACCCCTATCTTTGGACCCAATAACTATGGGCTCTCATTAATTCTTTCCTTGAGATGCCAGGCCAACGAATTTCACTTTATTGTTAGAGACAATCAAGGAAATCCCACTATGGTGATGAATAGGCATCAAGTTGACTCGCGTGCCTTTCACCTCCAACCCACATAACCACTCAACCTATGGGTCAGCGTGGATTTGGGCCCTCGCAGGGACCTGGACTTTTGCACTCGAGTATGACGGATTGGCTTTTCAGGGAATGGGTCAGTACCCCATCTGTGGGCTCTGACCCTTTCAATCTTGGCTCGTTAATTAGGCAAACATCTAAAACTAAGGCACGTCCTATGCAGAAAGAAAGAAAACGGGGCTCGTTTAAACACCATCCTACCTTGAGAGCTCAACATGGTTCTCTAGCTTGTTCCCTATCGGATACACGTAAATGATGCACCCAAGTGTTCATATTTTATGCTCCAACAAGCGATTGTGCATTGTAAATGACAAGACTTCCCTCCCAATGACGGCGACTGAGTTAGCTCAATCCCGCCAACAATAATGATTCTCCTCAGTTGGAACTGCCAAGGGCTTGTGAACCCTTGGGCAATTCAGTCCTTGCGGCGTTTGGTTGCTTTTTCTTTCTAAAACACAATGCAACCAGATTCGAGTGAATTTTCTTAAGGTTCAGTTGGTTTTGATGGGTTTTTTTTTTTTTTTTTTTTTTTTTTTTTTGTTAATCTTATTGGCAGGGTAGGGGGTCTCTGCTTGCTTTGGAAAGCTGAGTTAGACCTCCACATACGATCATTCTCATCCCATCATATTAACGCTGAGGTGGGCGGTTTAAGTGATCAATTTCACTGGAAGTTGATAGGATTCTATGGCCATCCTGTGACTGACAAGAGGCATCTATCATGAAGCCTTCTTCGCTCATTGGTCGACGAGACCAAAATGCTGTGGGTTTGTTTTGGCGATTTTAAAGAGTTACTACATAGCCAGGAGAAAGAAGGCAGCGTTGTTTACCCATTCGACAAATCCTCATCTTCCAAGAGGTGGTGGTCGATTGTGAGCTAAACGATCTAGGCTTTGATGGGCCATCTTTCCCTTGGTTCAGTATAAGGAACTAAGGCATCAAAGAGAGACTGGGCCGGTTCTTAGCTGACCAGCCCTGACATGCCCTTCCGGTGGTCAAAGTGCAACATCTTGACCAATGTCAATCTGACCATATGCCCATTGTCTTATCTCTTGGTCCATAGATGAGCTCTAGTCTCTGCAAAAGTCACTTCAAGTTCAAAAATATGTAGGTGCAACATGAGGATTGTGACAGAATTATAATGGAAGCCTGGGGTACTCATGTCTTTGGTACTCCTAGGTTTAAGGTTGTAGAAAAAAAAAAAAATCAAAGCTGCATGTGTTCATCTGTTGCAATGCAATGGCATCCGAGCATTTTCCAGGGAATAAAATTAGAAATTTAGAAAGTCAGAAGCCAACTTACAAAATTGTGGAGTAATCCTCGTGATGCCCCGACTACAGAAACTCATCAAATGTTTACGAAGCAACTGGATACCCTTCTTTCTCGTGAGAAGGCCTTCTGGCAACAAAAATCTCGAGTAGCATGGTTAAAAGAGGGCAACCAGAATACAAAGTTCTTTTATCAACGTGCTGCCAATCGCCGACAATGGAACAAAATACTTGGTCTTTTTTATGGTAGGGGTCAATGGAAGGAAGATGGACCAAACATGCAAAGTGTAGATCCCTAAAGTGAAGGATCCCAAGGAAATGTCCCATCTCCGCCCTATCAGTCTCTGTAACGTGATTTTTAAGATCATCACTAAAGTCTTGGCCAACAGGTTGAAGACTGTAGGGGCTTTTTCGTTCGAGCAGCTTGACGAATGGGCCTGGGCCGCTGTAAAGAGCAAATGGCTGGAATTGCCCATTGTGTCTGAGTTCAAGAATCAGACCCCAAGAATGCTTCGAAAGGGTAACGGAGCCTTAGGAAGCACCCTGGTTATCTTCACCAACAAAAATACAATTGCTTGCAGATAAATGTTATGGCTTGGCATGAGAAGCTTGTGGCATAGGAGCTGAGCATTCGTGAGTTTAGCATGAGAGAGAGAAAGAGCTATGATTTCCTATGAGAAACAGAGTTTTTAAGGTAAGGGAAGAGAGGATCTGACGAGGGTTTGGCTGAAAAGAGGGAGAAGGAGACAAGGAGAGGGCAATGGGTGGCTTAAGTGATTTTCCGGTAGCTTGACGAAATCTCTGTCAAGCACTGGAACAGTTCTGCCAGGAGGGAAAATGGGGAAGAAGGATGAATAGTGCACGAAATTGCGTCAAGCTCCTGGGCGATTTGACAGAAGAGAAAATGGGAAGCAATGGAAGAACAAGGCTTGAAATCGGAGGGTTCCAGAGATGAGAGATGATGCTTGCTCTCTCTGGATGTGGGTTTTGAGAGAGAGAAAGGAGGAAGATGGAAGAACAAAGCATGAAATTGAAGGATTCCAAAGGGGATGCTTGCCTTCGATCAATTCTCATGGTTGCTGGGAGGCTTGCAGCAACCAAGGTGAGTTCTTTTGCTGGGTAGAAAGTGGCTCCTTTTATAGGCGATAGAAACCCTTAATTTTGTCAAGCCTCCCTCCCTCTTTTCTTCACTTTCTTCCATTCAATCTTGTTTGGTGAAACTTCCCCAGCCTGAACCCATAGGCACGCAGCTTTTTGGGGTTCCAAGGTCCTCAGGCAGCAAGACTTCTCTATGTGGGTGAGGAGCCACCCACTTTTCCTTCTTGTTTTCTCACCAAAGCTTGTAGAGGAAAGAATGGGTAAGGGTGCTGGTCAAAAGGTGATTCCATTAGCACATGGTTTTGCTTGGTTTTGGTGGTTTGGCTTCGATCTGGTTTTAAGAAAGATGCTGGATATTTCCACAATGTGTTTGTACCTGATAAATCACGGTCGTGCGTGACCGAAGGGGTTTTCCCCATCGGCCTCAGCACCTGTTCGCAATCCAAAACGCAGCGCTTTTACCTTCCTAAAAAAAAAGGAAAAGTTGCGAGGGCATAGTCATCTCGGCCTTGCAAACACGGTATCGTCAGGCCGAGGCCGAGGGATGAAGGGGACACGGCCGAAGATATTAGGAGTCAAATCGTCACAT
The DNA here is from genome assembly GCF_002207925.1 of Prunus avium. The sequence goes on along the minus strand of NW_018922368.1, from coordinate 61,478 downwards.
AGCAGCAAGGTCCCACGCTTCATTTAATGAAGTAACGCCTCTGACTAGCAAACCCACTAGCCGCAAAAAGGGCATTTAATGCACGAGGGAAGAAGGGAAGTGACTAAAGTCAGGATTTGGTGACAGAAATCAGAGTGGTTAGGCGCCAACATGCTCACAAACATTCTTACAGATTGAGGTCAGATCGCCAACCACCAAACAAGGGCATTAAATGCGTCCCCACGGCCAGAAGCGCAGAACCCACGATCAGGGCGGCGGCCGAGATTTACCAGGATTCATGGGGTCACACCACCATGCTTCACGATCCCAAATGTCGATTGGACTACCCACTTGCTCTGATCAGGCTCCACCATGCAGATTTTTAGCCTCGATTACTCCTCCAGGAGCTCCTCCTATAAATACCAAGTTCAAGCTACATTCAAGAGGTTCAAACACCAAACCAAAGCCTCCCACGAAGCAAATTATATTTTCCTGTAATGCACTTTCAATATCTTTATTTGCTTTCCTAAGAGTAGTGTTAGTTTGTAAGGAAAATCCGTTCATCAATATATCATACGACCCTTGATTTTCAAGGCGCCGGAGCACCATCTCTGTTACTCTTTCATTCACCCCATATATCATACGACCGTCGTTCACTGAGCAACGCCCAAAACCCACCATCCACACCACCACTAAACGGCCTTGTAGCTCAGGTCGTGAACCTGACGGCCGAGATCAGTTCCTCTCTCGGCCACAATCGTTTGATTAGAAGTCGAATTCAAACAGGCGCACCACTAAACCATTTTATCCAAACCACATCTCGACACACGGTAGACCGTGCTGGCACGCCCGCGCACAACCGCACCGCATCCAAAAGAAGGAAGCCACGTGTTAACGCACGTCCCCTCGGCCCGGAGCTCCAGGCCGTGAGATTTGCGCAGCCAACACAATGTTGGATATAAGACGTTGGGCTGTTTTGTTTCCAGCAACTTGTGAGTTTGCTCAAGCAGCTGGAAGTTTTGGCTGATGTGGGATTTTTTTAAGTGTTGTGGGCCTTTTCTTAAGGTGATGGGCTATTGGGTTTTCTCTCTCATGCTTACCCATATGTTTGGGCTCAGGGAATGGGCTTGAGTTTTGGTACTCCCAAGCAGCCCAAAACTTCCACTCCTTGGACCATCAATGGGCCTCGTGAATACTCGTAACCATCCATACCACAACCCGCTCAGCAAGCCCCAGGCATTCGCGTGGCTTGGGCCCACTTAAGCTTGTAGGGTGGCATGTTGCTTATTTGCTTGGCGTGGCACGTGTGCAAGCGCATATGACGAACTCTTACATACCCAAGTTGGGTTTTTTCCCAAGTTAGGCGTTTTATTGGGCTAGAAATATATTTGGACCCAGCCTTGGATTTTTTGGGCCTCAACAAAGACTATTCTCCCTGATATCATCTCTCCATCCCAAGGTGCTTTTGTGGTTGGACCTTTAATTTCTAACAATTCTATGTTGGCATATGAAATTGTTAATTTTCTTCGACAGCAACGACGTGGTCACAATGGTTTTCTCGCCTTAAAACTTGACATGAGTAAGGTCTATAATCGCATAGAATGGCATTTCCTAGAGAACATCATGTTCAAATTGGGCTTCAATGAAATATGGATTCAAAGTGTGCTCATGTGTGTGTCGACGGTTAGCTTTTCCTTTGTGATTAATAGTGACATCATTGGCTATCTCCACCCATCCCAGGGCCTTCTTGTTATCCGTATCCTTCTTGTTATGGGTATCGTCTTTCCCAAGGGATGAAGGAGGGCTTGGCTTTCGTAACATGTATGCCTTTAATTTAGTCTTATACCGCTTGCAGAACCTTGATTCGCTTCCAGCTCGAGTTTTTAAGGCTAAGTACTTCTTGCATACCTCTTTTTTAGAGGTTGATGTACCTTTTAATGCCTTTTATCTTTGGAAATGTGTGTGTATAGCCAGGATTATTATCAATGGTGGCTCTCGCTGGCAAATTGGCGACAACACTTTCACTCATATCTGGGAGGATTGATGGTTACCCTGACTATCCAGCTTCATGCTTTACTCGCCGCAGCTTGCTACCTCCAGGGGCATAATGGTTGTTGATTTATTCTTAGCACATCAACGTGAATGGGATGTCCTCAAGCTTTCACGCATGGTTTTTTCTTGATGAGGTCGAGTTTATCCGTTCCATCCCCTTAAGCTGGCAACGTGCTCTTGATAAATTGATATGGCACTACGATAAATAAAAAAAAATAAAAAAGGAGAGTTTATAGTTAAGAGCACCTATCAAGTGACTCGAAACCTTGTCATTCCCAACATTTCATCGACTTCAACGACGTCGTCTTCTCTCTGGCCAACTCTTTGGAAAGCTGGGGTCCCCCTAAAATCAAAATGTTCAAGTGGAAGGTGTGCTCGGCTCATAAAACATAACCTTTCCAAGAAGCAGGTCTCATTGGATCCCACCTGTGTTTTCTGTGAAGGTGGCTGTAAATGAACTATACACTTACTCGTGACTGCATTTTTGTTGAAGGTGTTTGGCATTGCTTCCCTTCCTTTAATTGGAATAAAGTCTATCGTGGTGAGTTGGCCAAGAAGTGGGTTCACAACTACCGTGATCTCCTCTCTCCTGCTAACTTTGCCACCTTTCTGATGCTGGGTTGGGCCATTTGGTAGGCTAGGAACGCCTTGGTTTGGGAGGCTAAATAATCAAAACTTGAGGAAGTGTACATCAGTGTTATCACCCACCTCCAAGATTTCCTGAAAGTTAATAAAAGTGCCCCAAAGTCTGTTCAACAGCCTATTGGAGTAGTGAAACAGGAGAAACCAAAGGAGGGGCACCTAAAGGTTAACGTTGATGGTGCTTGGCACACCGACAACACCTTGGGTGGGTTAGGCGTTATTGTACGTAATTCTGAAGGTACCTTCGTGGCAAGGTGCACCATGGTGGTGGACAATGTTTTTTATGCGGCTCATGTTGAAGCCTTAACTGCCTGTTTAGGCATTTCATTGGCGGTTGAAAGGGATTTTATGAATGTTTCTCTTGAAAGTTATGCTCTTTAGATTGTGTCAGCATTTCAGAGGCAATCCATGGATCGATCCTTTTTGGAGGAGACCAAGACCTTGTTGACTCAGATCACTGGAGAAGGTTTTACCCATATCCGCCGAAATGTTAATGGTGTGGCTCATTGTATTGCCAAATTCACAGCTCATATTAGTACTTTTGTTAGTTGGTTTGAAGAACCTCTGGATTTTATTATGGATCTTTTATTTGAAGATTGTAACTAGTAGTTTTCTCAGGCATGATCTAAGGGGGATGGGGGGGCACTCTATTGGAGGTAAGACTTCTGCTCCCGCTTGTGTTCGGTTCATTTTTACATATGATTTATCATGTTATTCACCCATTATTTTGAGTTAGTTCTTGACATTTTATAGCTTTTTACTTCCTTTTTGTGTTTTGTCCCTCAAACTTCTCCTTCAACTCTTCCTTCTTCTTTGCCTCGTCTTCACTCTCATCAAGCTTGAGACCTTCCTTGGTGGTTGAGACAAGCTTCTTGCATGAGTTGCTCTCACTTTGGAAGGTGTTCGGAAAGGTTTGTTTCGAGTCTTGTTTTAGTTTCTATTTTGCTCGAGGACTAGCAAAAGATAAGTTTGGGAAGTTTGTTCGGTTCATTTTTACA